>VDFB02194368.1:0-11356 GCA_007258455.2 Sequoia sempervirens | reverse complement strand
GTCTAGGTAGTTAACTTTGAGGCTCAAAATGGGCCTCAAATATACAACTCATTTAACAAAATACAATGAATTGTCATTGTTTGGGTATAGACCATGTGCTGCTAGAAATCGTGGGTAGATCAATGAGGCCATAGCATGATCAACACATCTAGTGACCTGGTATCCCCTAACCTTACGCACATTTTGATAAAATGGAAAACAAGTGGGTTTTATCATTTCTTTGGTGACACTATCTTGTATTTGTTTAAGGGGAACGTCACCATGTAATTCTTCCCGCATGCGGGAAAGAATACCAGTCACTCTGTCTGGGAATATGCACTAGTCCTCTCAAGTTCATCTTTTAGTTTTTCTAGACTATGCAATATTAACATGCATGGTTCACTATATATCCCTGGTTTAAAATTCTCGTATAATAATGAATCTCTTAATTTTTATCTCTACTAGTATTCGGTAAATAAAGAATCTAAAATATGGAACATGATCTACATTTCTTCCATGTTATATATATATACACACCTAAAAAACAATGAGACTTTGTAAATAATATATCTAGATAAAAGAATACAAATCTAAAGCCAGAACTTGTATTAATCATCTACTCATCAATAATATTTTCATACTATTAACTTGATTTAAAAAGAATTGAAGACAACTATAATCTATAACATAGCATCCTTAAATGGTTCAATTTTTAAATGAAACAATGAAAGAAAGAATAAGAATACAAAGATTAAAGTATAAAATCATTCAAAAATAATTGGGGATAAAAATATTTAATCTAATAGTTGTTAACATAAATGAACTTCAATTATATAGCCTTGAGAAAATAAAAAAATTATAGATTGGAAAGAAAAATAAATATGTCATATTACTTGAATCAAATCTAATAAAGTTTGACTTCATTGCATACTTGTTATAAATATCTCACATGAACCAATGAAACTCAACGTGTCTCCAAATTACATAAGAAGAGAGAACCTAAATGTGAAAAGAAATAAATTCAAAATCATCTTTTGTAATGAGTTTGTTAAAATTTAAAACATTCAAGAACCCCAAAATGGTTTGAAAATTGATGGAGCATGTATTAGAAATTTTGAATAGCAAGAGGTCATCACAAACCATTCGGTTGTGGGCTTCAAAATTTTTCAATGAATGGTTTTCCAATAAGATGTATTAACCAAAATATTCCAAATTTTTATACAATTACTAAAGATGTACAAAATGAGACCTTTACTAAATAAATTTTAAAATGCATCATTAAATGTATATTAACATCATCCGCACTCTAATTAAGAACATTAAAAACAACACCAACACAAAGAGATAAAATTAAAAAGTTCCAACTAATGATGTTATAATAATCCTCCCCAAGTTGATCCTCTCATCCCAATCATCATACTTAATGTTTTGGTACTTGAATCATGTTTATTATATTATGTGCTCCTCAACACTATGTAAATTAGAACTCTTAATAAACATGTTTTTAAAGAGGAAGCATTTTCTCTTTCTATTACCATAACGATTATTCTTGTTTTTGTAACTTGCTAATTCTACTTGTAAATTTTCAACTTTTATTATGTAAATCATTCTTTGATACCCAAGTAGTTTAAAGGTTTTTTTTGAATCTTATTTAGTTTTTAGATTTAAGTGCTTTCTCATTGTCTAATTTCTTAATCAAATCTAAACATTGTTCGATCCTTATTTCCTTCTAATACCAAAATCATCCTCTTTTCCTAACTATAAGAAGTCATAGTTCAATCCCACCATGGTTGTGAATCAAGCTAAAATTGGCATGATTGGGAATATGCATGATACTAAATTTATCATAATGGAGAAGAATCATTTGACCATGAGGCCCTTGTTGAGAAAATGGTAATCAAGATATAGCTTTGATGCACACAACCTTTCTTTGGATCTTGCAAATTTGGCTAGTAATATTAATCCTAGTACAATGATTGATCTCCTTCATATACTATGTTGATTAATAAGCCATGTGGAAAGAAAGTACTTAAAGTTAAATAGGTAAAAGGATAAGCTCAACAATCCCTTTAAGTGATGTGCCATTTTCCCTCCATCCCTAGCTTCTTCTTCATGTATTCCTCCCTATTGTTTTTACTTCCCATCTATCTTATGCAATTTATTTTCCTCCTTCCACCAAATCTTCCTAAATTTATCCTCTCCCTTTTCCTAGATCTCATCTCATGCTTACTTATTATGATGCACATAGTTCTCTTGTCTCCACATTAGTTCTCATTAGTTTTGTTTACACCTCCCATGTTCCCCTCACTGTGATATTCCTACGCAAGTCTTTGTCACTCCACACTCATTTATTATGTCATGACAAATTTATACACCACCTTCCATTTCTCATCTTGCCACTTTCATTCATGTCCTTAATCCTAGTGTACCTCTATCTACCCTTGACATTAATGTTTAAAGGCTTGTTGAGATGAAAAGTAATGTTGATTCCTTACCTAATGGAAACAAAAAAAGACATACATATAAAAATCAAACACAATTCAATTTCTATTGAAAATTTTACATATCCATTCTCTTTTGTTGGATTTTGATCCTATAGTTGAGATGCATTAATGTTAAAGGAGATCCCATGACATTCAAGGTTCTTAGTGCTACATATTTGGATTTTGTGTATGATGATGTTATTGGCTGTTCTTCCTCCCATGAAATTTATTAGCATTATCTTCCATTTGGGTCTATTTTTAATATTGAAATTGGTCAATGCAAATATTGGGAATGTTGGATTGAAGTTTATTATTTTAGATTTTTTGACTGTAAACAAGGATCTACAAAGTATATACATTCTTAACATTTGCATGTGCAAGTGAGATGAATGTTAAGAACCAAAGTTGTTAGAGGATACCACACTTAATTATGGATCTTCTAATGCTTCATCTACATCATCCTACCCTTGTAAATTTGAAAAGAAAAATTATTTCCAAAAGGATAGTAAAAAATAATGGAAATGACCATTGTACAAACTATACATTATAAATGTTTCTAATATAATTATGACTCTAAAGCCTCCAACCTTTTCCTAAAAATGTGCTTCAAAATTTACTTAGTAGCTTGCATGGATTAAGCACTTCCTCCTATTAGGCCATTAGATAAATCTAAAGTTATTCTCAAAGATATAATGAGAAAGAATTTTGTTATTAAATTGTAGAGTTAATTGTAATTATAATTTCAACATTTTATGGGATTATGGAATAATTGATTTCATGATCGGGATTGATAAAAAAAATTAGGTTGAGGGGGTTAATATTGGGGTCAATCCCTTCAATTGTTCCTCCTAATGAAAAATTCTAAATATTTTATAATTAAATAAATCTACTAAAATGGTTTTTATATGAGGGTCATGATTGAGGTACATATACATGTTGATTTGTGCTTGAAATCATTGATTCACCTATGTATGTGAGGAATGATAATTTTGGTATTAATAAAAATTATAAGGGTACTTATTCTTCTTCTTATGTACTAGTGATTGAATTTTATAGAAATTTCTATGGACTAACCAGTATTCAAACTTAGGACCTCCCATTTAGTGTTAGGATGCTCTACTATTGAGCTAATGGCTCACATTGTGATGAGTCCTTTTATGGCTTAGGTGTGTATCATTTCTCCAACACACTCCCTTGAGCCACAACATAGGTGTCAAATGCACCTAGCTTGGCTCTAATACCAGGTTGAAATTTCCATGAACTAGTTAGGATGCAAATGTCCACCACTAAGCTACCCACCCACTTTATGACAAGTCAATTTACAATTTAGGTATGCTAATTTTTTTGACACCTTTTTCACATTGTGAGATATTACCAAATAATTATAATGGTCATTTGGTTTTGTGTGGATCATGAACCATGTAAGGGTGTGTTTATTGATCTTACTCACCAATCAAATGTATGCATTGAATAATTTTTGTTTTATCATCATTTTATAAACAAGCATATGCATATTTGAGGGTTTATTTAAAATTGACTAATGATATGTTGATTGAAACTATAGGATACATTATTTTACCTTAATTTTTTGGTCTAAAAGATGAGGGAAGTTCTTATTCTATGTCATATTATTTCTTCTTTAGATGTATCTCATATTTTACTTGGGTATCCATGGATAAAGCAATATCAAGCAACATCATCTATGCCATGCCATCAAGGTATCAAATATGTTTGAACACTAGTAAAGAGGTTACAATTGCAAGAGATCCATATATGCCTTTATTTTAGATTAAGTCATTTAACCTTAAATAATTTTAAGAACATACCTAAGGATCCTCTATATAAGTGCAAGGATTCTTTGCCTAATTTGTAAAAAATTCAAAAGGAATAACAATGGTGGGAAAATCAAGACAAGATACAACAATTTAGAATTCCTAAAGGGTTTACAATTATTAGAGCCAAAGCAGGTTATATGTAGGTTTTATATTATAAAATGATTCAAGAATCTATAAGGCCAAAAGAACCATAAGCATTGCAAACTTTAGTTTAGAAGCATAAGGGATTGGATATTTTCATTCCTAAACATGGTTTTCATAAGAAAAATTACTCATGTAGCAAGCACACTATAGAATTGACAAAGAGGGTTAGGGTTTTTAGCTTCATTTGTTATATGGAGATATTTTATTGTAATGTACATAATCAATGATATGATTCTTGATTTTTTATAAGATTTGATATTATGACACCTTAACAAACCAAGCTATGACTTTCATGGTTCACTCCAACATGTATGAAATTTACATTTTCATCTACAAGTTTGACCCTAAATTTGTAGTTTTAAAATTATTTTGTGACCTTGACCCCTACACTTCTAGTCTTTAGGAATTTATTTATCTCCATTTTTTAGACTATGTTGAGAGCCATTATAATGTTTTTTTGCACTAACTTTGGGAGGAAACTCATTTTTCCTTACTCAAACCCTTGGAATGATTTAAAAAAATTGAACAAGTTAAAATACATGCCAAATATAAATGCAAGTTCAATGGGTGTAGTTTTGAATTATAGACCTCTCATCCCCTAACAGATAGTTGATAGTTTTGATATTCGTTTTTCTCTTGAAAGGTGTTTAACAAGACAAAAATATATGCAAAACGGGGAAGCAAAATACTATATTGAAAATGCTTTAAAAAATTTCAAACAAGTGCAATTTGAATTCAACAAATTTTAAAAAAATTACATTTAGGGTTTCAAAATTAAACAAATAGATGCATTTTGAACTCTAAAAAAATTGAATTTTAAATACCTAGTGCTCAATAGTGCTCGATATGCAAATTGGAATGGTGAACTTTGAAGAGAGGAACGAAAATTTTCTTTCGCCGGAGAGAGAAACCTTGTTTGGTTGCCGGACTCTATTCGCCGCGCGCACCAGGGAGACAGTGAATGGTAAAAGAACAAAGTAAAAGTGACAATGAAAATGAAATGTTTTTTTTGTTTTTGTCATATTGAAGGGGTTCGTTCGAACCCATGTTCGATCGAACCCACGTGGATATGTTTTTTTATTCAGGCATTTCATTGGTTCGGCCGAACCCAATGGTTCGACCAAACCATTTCATTGGTTCAGTCAAACCATTGGGTTCGGCCGAACCCTTTCAGTATGGGGAATGGAAAAAATCCAAATTTTCCTTCCTCTTAGAAAGTGTAAACCACTATTCTAAGGTAACCCATATACATATACATGCCGTAAGGTCCATTTGATAGTTCCATGTGCATAAGCAACCTGTTAATAAGTGTGCATAGGTACATCTACCTATGTACCCTCATGTATGCATTCCTTCATGTGTATGGTTTATCATCAACATGCATATGTGTACATATACCTATATTCCACACGCGTTCAACTCATCAATACAAGCATAGTAATATAGGGAAGAATTTATAAACTCCAAACATATAAACATCATCCAATAATGCACTCAAAAGTAATCAAGACCCTTACTAATACAAACACATCAAACTAAGGATGACTTACCAATTCCCAACATAATAACTTGACTCAACCATTATAATTTAAGTGTGTGTAAGCTTAGATAGGTTACGTTACTGGTTACCCAACCAAGATCTTCTCCTAAGTGATACTTCCCCTCTGCCTAGAGGATTGAACTTATACCTGCATCCAACTAACACATGCCCATGGTAATTAGATGTTCAACAAAATATGCATTACACATTATTGAATTTGACACCATTTTCTACGAATGTTCATCGGTCGTTCGACAAATCTTTGTCAGAAAAGTGACGAAATGACGAAAACATTTTCATCACTATTTTTTCATCAAAAGGGCGATGACGAATTAAATGTCAAAATAATGATGCAGATTCATCAGTCGTCGGCATCATAAAATGACTCAGATGTTCATCAGAATATCGACGAATTACACTAAAAGTTAGCCACCATTTCAACAAAATGGGCAAGGAGTAGTGTCGAAACAACACCAGAAGTTCGTCACAATTTTGACGAAATGGGCAAGGAGTAGCGTCGAAACAACACCAGAAGTTCGTTACCATTTCAATGAAATGGGCAAGGAGTAGCGTAGAAACAACACCAAAAGTTCATCGCCATTTTGACGAAATGGGCAAGGAGTATCGTTGAAACAACACCAGAAGTTCGTCGCCATTTCAACGAAATGGGAAAGGAGTAGCGTCGAAACAACACCAGAAGTTCATTGCCATTTCGACAAAATGCGCAAGGAGTAGCGTCGAAACAATAACAAAAGTTCATCAAAATTTCAATGAAATGGGCAAGGAGTTACAATGAAGCCTTCATCGCATCTATAGCAACTTCGTCAGACCTTTTCAGTGATTCGTCGGTGGTTTTCGTTAAAATTGCGACGAAGCAATGTAATTTTTTTAAAAAAAATATTCGTTGAAATGTACGATCATATCGGCGCAAAGATGCATAAATGCGCCGAAAAACATTACGCCCAGAGATATTGATCCTTATATAGGCGCAAAGATGCATGAAAAAGCTGTGCCAAAGGGAACAACCAAAAAGGACTAACAAAGGGGTTAAGCGTCTGGATTGAAGAGAAAATGTGTAGGGAAAATACTGAGTAGTGTCAAGAGAATAGAGCTTGTAGAACATATTCTTGACCTAATCAAGCTCTTAAACAACTTAAACAAAATTAAAATACTAACACATACATGAGACATGTAATGAACTTCCAATATATGCTATCTTTTTCATTAATGTAGAGGTAGGTAAAGGAGAAATAATTATAATTGTAACACTATTCATAGTCGAGTAAATTATGTTCGTAATTTTTGTTCAATGGACCTGGACATCATTATACTACCCATCTAATATATTTTAATCCAAGGTTCAAGTATCACCGGTCCCAAAGCACCTTCAATTAACCATTTAAAGTACTATAAAATAAGGTAAGACTTTTACTTGAGAAAGATTGGGTACACTTGTAGGATCAAAGTTCTCGCAATCATCAGGATTTATTGGCACACAGACACAACCTGCAACATATGAAGTAATGGATGACTACAAGTTAGTGAATGGTCCTTAATATGTGAGTTGTTTGCAAATTGATTGGTATAAAATAAGGTTACAAACAGATCTACATGAAAAATTATGAGGACAATCTACTGTAATCATCAAAATAGATGAAAAGTGGAAAGGAAAGAGCCTTCATCAAGTGATTCATATGCTTTCACACCTAGATGAATACAAAATGATGCCTTCAGCAAGTGATTCATATGCTTTCACACCTAACATAGGACATTAAGAAGATTTTAGTCTTCCTCTGTGAAATTAACTACTTATAAAATACACTTAGATCCGGATCACGGATCAAAGAATCAATCAATCGGATCCTTATTGCTACACACATGCATATACAAAAATTATTCAAGCTCAAACTATTCAAATATTAAGGGATTTAATTAGCTATAAGATGGAAAGTTGTTGTTTAGACATAATCCATCATCTTTTACATATCTTTATTCCTCTCCTAGCACTTGAGGATAAATTTGTGTAAATGAGACAAAAATGCAAATCTTTTATGACAAAGAAAATTCTAAAGGAGGGTGGGGAGAGGCAAAAAGGGGTAGGGGAAGAGAATGCTTGAATGTATAGCAAAAGTATAAAAGAAAATTTTGATCATTATAACAATTAAATGAATCTTAAGTTTGAAGCATTAATATCATTTACAACATTTATGATCAAGAATGAATGTAAGTAGAGAAACTTTTGCATACCTGCAGATGGTACAAAATTTCATGGTTAATTCAAAGCCTCCCATCAACAACAAGATCCAAATATCCGTGTATCTATCTCAATCGAGCCTCTAAACCCTTCAAAGCTGTCAATTTTTCCACTAACCTGTTATGCAAAAAAGTCAAATTTTAAAGTTATGTCACCACTAAAAACAGAAGAAATAGAGCTTTGAAACCAAATCCACACACAACACAATGCGGTATTCATACAAAGCCATACAAACAAACTAAACTCAGAACATTGGAATGGAAACAACTTCAAATTATGATGCAGAGCATGGATTCAGGGTATAAAGAATCATTTTTCTGCCACCATAGTGAAAAGTTAGCACTTTCTTTCATCTTTGCATATTGGTTTGATGCTTCAAACGATGCATTTCTTATATTGAAAAGTGCATTACCTTATTGAACTTCTCTTTGTTTCGAGAGTAGTTTAATATTCTCTACTTAACAGGGCCAACCACGTGATAGTGGAAGCTCATTCCCCCCCCCCTCACATCACTCTCAATTCTCCATACCCAGTCATATAACATTAATCATTCATTCATCCATTAATAACATATAACATTCATTCATTCATCCATTAATAACATATAACATTCATTCATCCATTCATAACATATAACATCCATTCATTAACATATAGCATTCATTAATTAACATATTCACATTCATTCATTAACATATAATATTCATTCTTTCAATTTTTACATATTATCAAAAATATGGTTGTCATGATATGATTACAATCACTTTTTTTTTGTTTCTTTTTTAAAGCTACAAAAATCTGAAGTGGAGTATCATTTTCTAAATCAATATTTGTCCCCCTTTTTGTTGTTCTACCATGTGCTTGTGGTCTTAATGTATGCCTAGTCTTCTACTCATGACGTGGATGCCACTGCAAGGGGGGGTTTGCTACAATAAGAAAGAAATGTTAAATTGATATGTTTTATTATTATTGTTACAAGTATTTCATTAATTAAAAGAATATTAGAGTGGTTCTGTTTACCTGATGGGTCCACATCATATTCCTGAACTTTTGTTATAGACTCATGCTCAACATGTTGAACACCCTCTAAATCCTGATCTGTAGTTGAAACACGAAAGGTTACAATAATTAATACCTTGATTGGGGAATTAAATGGGTTTAAAGAGAGAATATGAGAGTGGTCCTCTTTACCTGATGGGGCCACATCATGTCCCTGATCTTCTCTAGCCTGATCATGTTTAACACGTTGATCATTCTCTACATGCTCTAAAGTTGAAACACGAAAGGTTACATTAATTAATACACCAATTGCAATTAAATATGTTTAAAAGAACTTTAGAGTGGTCCTCTTTACCTGATGGGGCCACATCACATTCCTGATCTTCTCTAGCCTAATCATGCTCAACATGTTGATCACGCTCTACATGCTCTAAAGTACCGGGATGCACACCATGACCTTCATCTGCAGGTTGTGCTCCACCCTCACCAGGCTGCATTCCAATGTCATGTGTAGTATTATCATTGCTTGAATGCTTAAAACAAATAGGCATGCAATTACTTTATGGTAGAAATTAATATTGAATAAATTGCACAAGTATTCAATTTTAAATAAACTTTATTAAGTTTATTTACCTGCATGTCAGATGTAGTGGAAGGTTGTGTTTGCCCAGTCAAGACTCTTAGGCGTTCATCCATGACTCCATAGCCTTTGCTGGAAGGAAATCTTCAGGTCATCTTCTGTGGGAACTCTATTGAATTCATAGCCCTACATTTTTACATAAGATCATGAATTTTGCTTCTATGGTGTGATAAAACCAAAATTGTTTTCAATTTATTATTTGGATACTATATTTCATTTATTGATACTTACAATTTGTGCAGCTAATTTCATATAACCATCAGAGCCAAGTTTGTGTTGCCCGTGTTTTTCTAGTCTTTCCTTTGTTGCCTTCGATGTGTCAGGCAACCTATGAAAATTTTGAAATACGTTAGATTATGTAAAAATAAAGAGTAATCAGTATATAATTACATTGTTGATAGTATCACATACCTTCCTTGGCCCAATGGTGTCTTTCCTTTTTTCTTTTCAGCCTTCTCCTTTCCATCTGACACCAGGTCCTTCCACTCCCTCTTCGGAATCATGGGGGGGCACTCATACTTTTTGTTCTTCTCTAAATGTGACCTATATTGGTCCCTCTCATACTTTAGATAGGTACCAACTTTCTTAAGGACCTTGGTTTGGTTGAATGTTTTATCACCGAACAACACAACTAAACGGTTAATGAGCTCATCTTTTAAATCTTGATTTTGGGCATTCCACCATGTATGTATGGTGGGCCCAAATAGCTCCAATATAATATCACTTAGATGTTTATAAAAAAAATATTTCCTACAAAATGATCATGGGATCAATAGTCTAAAAAGATCGATCAATAAGTAAATTTCAATTGGATTATATATAATAATAATTAAAACATTTTAAAGTACCTGAGACCTTCTCTATTTTTATGGGAACGAAATCGTCGGTCACCACAAGTGTGATCGACAATGTTCCCGTACTAGTAATACAAGAAGATCCAAGAAATGTTCTAAAACATCACCAATACTAGTGGCCTCTGCATCCCCAGGTACATGTCCTGACGCATGTTCTTGCATGTGTTCGTTGCCAGAGGGTACATTAATGGATGCCTGCATGGTATGTGTTGTCGACGCTTCAGACGAAAATATAAGCACAAATGATGGGGTCAGATGATGTGATGTATGCGTAGGAAGATCAGGATGGACACTTGTACCAACCCATACTCCTCAGATAGCACTTGTAGTACCTTGATTATGGCCAGGAGCATCATGAGGAGGAAAATAACCCTGTAAAAACAACACATATTTTAGTTCATGACATAAAAGAGTACAAAATATAAAACCATGAATGAACTTATGTTATAATTAAATACCTCATGACAACTTGCAAGTTTTGTAATCTCTTAGTCAATATTTTAACCCTCTCTCTTATCTCATCTATTTGAGGCACTATGAACATCAACTTAACCATTTTTTCATTGCAATTTTTTTGGATCTTCTTTATCGTATCAAGAGGGTTTGCTAAATAAGCGATGTCATCATC
>VDFB02194367.1:0-35477 GCA_007258455.2 Sequoia sempervirens | reverse complement strand
TGGAAAGTCCATCACCATGATCCCTTCCTTGTGAAAATTTGAAATTCCTAAATTTGAGAAATACAAGGGAAAGGGAGATTCTAGGGAACACTTAAAATAATTTTAGATTGCATGCCAAGAGATCTCCTATCTTGAAACTTACCTCTTAAGGATTTTTACTAGAAGCTTGGGTGGTCAAGCCCTTTAATTTTTCACTCACCTTCCCTATGGGACAGTCACAACATTTTCCAAGATAGCCAATAAATTTATCACTCACTTTTCCTACGACATGGAAAATGATATCACCATGATGGATCTTTATAAAACTACAAAAAACACTAGTGAATCCTTTGCCATTCTTACAATGATGTGGACGTCTTTCTAGTCACTTTGTGTGGGCTATAGCTAAAAAATAACTTTTCAATATCTTTGTCAAGAACTTAAATATTGAATTGGGATTCATCTTCATATGCAATGTTTTTAGTCCTTTTCAATGAGATCATATAAAAATGAGTAGCTATCAAAAAATACTACATCACCAAAGGACTAGTTAAGATATATAAAAAGGAAAAGATAGTAATCCCCAATCTAGTGACAAATCTTGTATTTGGAATAAAAACAAAAATGTGGTCAATGATGGTGTGAAAAAATTATAAACATGTTCAACATATATAAATACCTCCACCATCATCATCTCATAACACTCTATCTCCCCAAAAACATGTGGTTATCCCTAAAGGTCAAGCTAAAAGACACAATAGACATGAATATACCCCCTTGGGTGAATCAATTGAAACTATCCTCCAAAAGATCCTCCAAGCCAACTTGATCCAATTTCCACCTATCAAATCCTTTGGTTTTAATGCACCTAAGCCTACTTGGTACAAAGAACATGAATTTTGTGACTACCATTGGGTCCATGGATATAAAACCTCCTTGTGCATGAAACTCAAGAACTCCATCCAAGATCTTAATGATTGAGGAGAAATATCTATTAAAGTCCATACATCCCCTAATAAAAACTTGGATATATACATGAAAACTTTTCCTCAACATAATAATGTTAAAACTTCCATATCATACACCATACTTTCTTATACATATAACAATAATATCTCATTCGACTTCATTATTTTATTTTTTTTAAATAAAAGGAATAAAAGCCTATATATTATATTATATATAATAATGTATTGCATTAGTAACAAGCTTCAAGCTAGGAAAAATGCCATAAGTTTTTGCAATATTTCAACTAACATAACATAAAACTTCTAATGGCTATCAAACTACCAAATAACCAGAATACTGCATATGTTATCATGTATTCCACTTGGTTTGTTTTTGTAAAAAACACAAAAAACCCTTCTTTCATATGCTATCTATTTAGAAAGTGACGGAACTGGAAAAACCTTCATGAAATTGATTAATTAGAGAAAAATATTTTATTCTTCCATGTGATCAACAATACCACCCTACATAGAATTTTCACCTGACCTTTTAGGAACCTCTTGTAGATGTACCAAAGAAATTCATACCTACTCATCTAACTCCTTATCTTTCTCTACCTCCATTTGAATAATACACATGAGCCCTAGCTATGATCCCTCGGACATGCCCCAGCTGAATTCAAATTAAGATTTCTGACCAGTACCCTCCTAATTTTTACTTCAACTAGTGTAGATGGTAATGCACCAACTTCCAATTCGATAGAGAAAGGATTCCTGAGTGGATGAGGAGGACGCTCGCATAGAAAAGAGATTGCATAATACTTTTCCTTGATGTCAAACTCCATGGTTGCACAAATTTTCCTGCAATTCTTCCTTAAAGCTTTCAAGATAATACTATCATTTCTATACTATAAAGCAAGCCTAATGCTTCATAATTTTCATCAGAACCCAGGTGGTGTTTAATATGTTCCCTTGGAAACAATCCCCCTAAATACCCATCCCTAGAGAAAACTTTATATCCTTGCATGTCTTGCAACAAAGCATGATTATCAAGCAATTAGGGTTTCACAAATTTGGTCACAATTGATTCTAGTTCAGCTAATGACCGAATAAGATCCAACACATTCGATAAGAACACTAATAATACCTGGGAAGGTAAAATTAACCACCTAGCTCTAGGGCTTGTAACTTCTACACCCAAAATTGACCGCACTGATTCTTCCACTCTAGGACACTCCACTTGAAAAACCAAAGATAGGTTTTCATGAGAAAGGTGGTCTTGACACGAGTGCTCCCATGGTTGCACTGAACAATGTACCCTTAAGTTCCACAGCCTGGAGATCATCTTTCCTCTCCTTCACATAGAAAAATCACAACCCTTTACTCTCTAGTGACTAGCAGAAAAGTCAACAATGCTTTTTGAAAGGATATTGCATTGAACTCCTCTATTTAAACCCAAATAAAGCATGTTAAATATGGCCATAGCGAGCATGGAGCAAGAATTTTGACTAGATTTTTGCATCATATTAGCTCATGCGAGATCACACCTCTATAGGGTTAATAATCTTTTTCTACACTTGAAAGAAATTTTAGTACCTACAAAATAAACAACACATTAGAGAAATAAAGGTTTGCAAACAAGTGTCCTGCTGAAGGGGTTCATGGCAGGTGCATATCTCATCTTTTGTCTGATGGATCTAACTTAAGCAGAGGAATTTCAATGATGTAATCTTTGGTACACCATTCGAGTGAGGTTAATCATTACACATTAACCTTGCCAACCAAGAAAGAAATTTACACAATTATGGGATGACGGAAGCAATCATCACTTTTTAATCTTGCCTGCTAGAAAATCATAGCAAAATGTTAGGAGGAGGTATGAAATCTTGGAGATTGCAAAGTACTTTTTCCAACATCACAGGCAATCATAACTTCAAGTTCTTCACCAGCCAAACAAGACAAAAATTTATCCCATATGGAAAAATCCATTGACATCAACTTCATTATTAGAGTAGGCTTTGCTCAAAAATACTGCATGTTGCAAAAATTTTGAGAATTAATCATGCTTTCTATTCCACTCCCCCCTCCTTTTTTATTATGAAAATTTTATATAAGAATTTTTTTCTAAAAACCTCATTTTCTGTTGAAGCCTAAACAAACTTCTTGATTATTGCACCCCATGTTTGCTAAGAAGTCTATTAACTTGTTGCCTTCCCAATATGTATGAGTGATCTGATAATTTTTGAACTTATCCATCAAAACCTAGGCTCTTTTAAGAACATACAACAGATTCCATTTTTGTATGCTTTTTTCTTTATAAGCATTGATAATTACCAAAGAATCACCTTCAATGTGCAACCTTTTAATGCCAAGCTTCAATGCAATTTCTAAGCCTATCACTAGTGCTTTTGATTCTCTAAGATTGTTCAACCCCTTTGAGAGATGATTTGAGCTAATTGCAATTAGATTTCCCCTTTAATCTCTTAAATAGACACCTACTCCTGATTCCCCTTGGTTTCCTCTTGAAGCCCCATAAAAAATATTTTTTATGAAATCATCTTGGGGGGACTTCTATCTAATATGCTTCTTGTCCATTTTTGTGTCTCTTGGTTTTAGAAGACTACCTGGAAATGGCAATTTTAAAATCTTCCAGTTATTTAGGATCAAACCATCCCAACTTGTGAAGACTAAATTTAGACCCTTATTCTTTTGGACACTTGCATTGACTAATTTAGAGATTTCCTTTTCAATTTTTTCATTTACTGATTCCACCGATGAAGCTAATTTTCTGAAGATGCGTAGGTTATGCTCGCACCATATGTTCCATATTACTAGGGATGTTGTTACTTGCCATATGCATGCAAAAATTTTTTGTATGTGTAGGATCAAGTGATGGGCCACAAAAGTGGCTATATGATGGTACATGTATAGGGCATGTGGTCAATTTAATTTTTTTTAAACCTAAAATTGGATGAAACAGTGCTGGCTTCTGAAAGGAGATCCTCAACTTCCAAATTCAATATAAAGTATTATTTACTTTGAATTTAATAAACTATTATTATTCATTTTCTATTTGAATCATGACTAAATTCCTGATTGATATGTTGATTGAAAACATCTATAGCTTTCAAATGGTATCATACTTTTTTGAATCTTGAAACATGCATCACATTCTATGCTTCACATAATATAAAATTAAAAAAAAGAAAAAATGAATTTCATGGTAAGTTTGACCAAGCATATGGTTAGACATACTTAGTTTTATATTTTTTAAAAATCTTGTAATAAAAAAATTCATAATTAATTATTTTAATGGAAAATGGAATATGCATCACATTGGGACACATGAGTCCTCTACTTATATCTAAGAAACTATAAAACAATATTATCATTTCCATTGTGGTTAGGTGGTTAGATAGAAACCTACTTCTTATTTTTCCCTCTAAATTTAAGTAACATTCGATTGAAATTTCAAATTTTCATCAAATAGATTTTTTTTAAATAAATCTAGTAGCCAAAACTATATCCAATTTGCTATGATTTTATTGTTACATATTTTGAAATAATATAGATAACTTATTCAATTTACATCAAGTTGCCTTAACCTCGATTTTTCTAATTTTTTTGCCACTTAAGGCCCTATTTTTCCATGATGATCTTGGAAGATGTCCCTTGGAATAGGAAACCTGTATAGCTCTTTGGAATAAAACCTATAAAGAATTTGTAAGGCTAGCTTAGTGTAAAAAAATAAATTAAGTTTGTTCAAAACAAAAGACCAACATTGTTGTGCAAAGTTTCATCTGACAAATAAGTGATCTACATCATCTTGCATTTCATTGCATAATGAACAGTTAAAAGGATTAGCTATATTTAACTTTGAAAATCGATCACTTGTTAAAATCCTCTTCCTTAATGCAAACCAAGTAAAAATCCCTCCTTTTGGTAAGGTTTTTCTATCCCAATAGAAATAATACACCCTTTGTGGAGCAAGTTGGACTGGTTTCTTACATAAGCCTTTGTAACTTTCTTTACTATGTAGTGACCATCATCACTGATGTTGCCCATACAAGTTTGTTCACTTTTATGGAAAGGAAAACCACACGCTGATTCAAAATTTCTTGTAGCCTATTACACTACTCTAAGGAAAGAGAATAATTTGAAATAGTTTTCCAAATCACTTTGCCTAACAAAGTTTTCACTGACTGGGCATAATCTAAAAAATTGTCCCCCATCAAGTTATTTTAGAACTTACATTGTATGAGATAAATCAGGATAATTTTACAAAGGAGGATTCCCATTCCAAGAGTCACTCCAAAATTTTATGCTTTCTCCATAGTTTACCTCATGCACGAGATGTATGTAGTGATTAGTTTCCTACATGATAACAGGAAATTGCACATAGCTAATCTTATCGGGGGATTAGAGATAGTGAGAATTCTTGAAGGATCCCAATTTTCCTTGAAGCTAATTTTCTTTGCAAGATTCTGTATCTATTTGAAGTTTCTTTTTAGGATTCACATACATCTTCCAAACACATTTGTCTTTGAATGCTTCTTTGGCCCCTCAGATGTTAGGTTGTGGAATTTCAGCCCCTCCCTTGACATTTTTCTTGTGCCATTCCCTCTAAGGATATTAGAGGAACCTTCTTTTGTTCATCAATATTACCTTTCCAAATGAAGTCTCTACTAATTTTCTCAATTTCTATTATCACAGACCTTGGAACTTTGAGGACTACAAGAAAATAATTAGGAATTGAGGATAAGGCTGCTTTACTAAGAGAGAATTCTTCTGGACAAATATAACAATCTAGCCTCCTCCCATAGCAATATTATTATCTTGTATTTCAATCTACCAATCAATTTCTTTTACCCAATGGGTGATCCCACAAACTTGGTTTACAGCTTCTAGGAAATTTTGATTTTTTCTAAAATCATATATTTTAGAAAATATGATGATTTAAGCCATAAAAATTTTCATTTAAAGCATTCCAATTGAAGAGGGTTTGATCAAACTACCTTAGATCAAACCCCCTTGGATAGAACCCCGCTATTTTTAAACCATACATATAACAAAGTATCCTTTACACCTATCAAAATGCTGATAAGAAACCACTTTGATTTATCTTTTGGGGATCAAAATGAATTCATTTAAAAATTTTATATATTTTCTAAGTATATGTAGTCCTATTATAAGCTTCCTAAAAGTATAATTTTAACAAATTTAATTTTAATTTATTATATTTATTTTTATTTCTTTGTGAATGGTTTTTCACCCAAAATCAAGCTCTTTGTTCTCAGACATGTGAGAAAAATATAAGATTATCAAAAAGATTTGAAAAATATGAGTGCACCACATATTGAAGTCATTGATCCAACAAAAAAACTAAAATTTAATTTCGATACATACAAAAAAGTTGTGTTATACAGTCTACCTATGTATGAATTATAATTGGTTTGACTTCAAAACTTGATTAAGGAAAAAAATATTGAATAAAACACTATGAAACTAATTGGAAGCACTATATATCATAGTTACAAATATAAATTCAAAAAACTATAATTTTATCCTTCATGGAAAAAAGGTTATGTGTTATATGGCGAGTGTCACTTTTTAAAAATGGTACTTTACCTAAAAAATAGTTTTCTAAAGGAGATGGAAAAAAGAAGTGCAATCTGATTCCAAAAAATTTTGAAAAAAATACATTTAGAATCTAAAGATCAAATTTCATACCACTAGTTAGAAGAAAATAGTTCAGTGTCCACTTTGGCCAAAAATTGTAAACCAGTATTGTGGGATCACCCCAATATGTTGCCTTTTTTGGTCCTGTGAATAAAGGAATTCCTAGATAGGTGCATGGTAAAGTTTCTTGTTGGAAGCCAAGAATTTTATCTATTTTGTTACCAATCTCTTCCTAAGTGTTAGAAACATAAACTTTGGAATTTTATGAATTTATCCTTTGACCTAAATGTTGATGCATATTTTTCCAAAACTTCTTTAATTTGCTTGCTTCTACAATAGTTACTTTCTCCCAAATGAATTGGTATTTGGTAAAAATGGGGTGAGAGTATCTACTAAGCCCTGTGATTCCACCGGGGACCCCTTTCCAAAGACCCCTGAATAATGCTTACTAGAGATGAATCTGCTAAGCCCCTCAACCATGATTATGAATAAGAATGGAGAAAGTGGGTCTCCTTTCCTAACACCTTACGTCTCAGCAAAAAGGCTAGTAGGAGAGCCATTAAGTAATATTGAAATTTTTCCCTTTGAAAGATATGTTATAACCATATACACCATCTTGCACTAAAGCCAAAACTTACTAGAACTTTTTTTAGAAAATTCTAGTTGACTTTGTTGTATGCCTTGATCATGTCTAATTTTATGATGATTGAAGAAGCACCAGTAGTTACCATCAAATAAATTCCATCTCAAGTAGTTACCATAACTATCAAAGCATCTAATTGTGTCATTACTACTCGATGTAGTCAACTTACTATTCAAGGAGCTTCATCCTCCTCTCACCCTCAAAATTAATATACCATACTCAACCACTTAAACAAAATGCCAACACAAATCTCTATCCTCAAGATACTTAAAACATCTCCCATCAATAAGGACCCTCTTGAAAAACCCCTTCATGACACTTGTGTCCCTAATGATATTGATCTTGTTTAATTTAAATCCATGATAGGAAACTTATCGTCCCCACAAGCCCTCACCTTTTCCACTAATGACATTACTTCCATCAATCCCTCTAATAATCATGTACTTTATATTAAATATCACATCCATAAAATAATAATCAAACATGTCCTTGTAGATGGTGGATTAGGACTTAATCTTTGTAGTCTAAGTTTGATAAAATAATTGGGATATTCAGATGATGCTATCAATCCCCAAAATAAGATTACCACAAAACCATATGATGAACTGAGTGTGAATCTAAAGGATCTATCAAGCTACCCATCCAAGTAGAACCTACTATAATTGAAACCACATGCCAAATATTAGACCTTGATCTCCCCTCTAACATCCTCCTTGGCCAACCATAGATACATTCCATGCAAATTGTTCCATCCACATTCCATAAATTCCTATGTTTTCCCCACAATGGAATTGAAGTGACTATACATGCTAATCCAAATTCATTCCAATATAGTAAATTCTTTAAAAAAGTTCATGGTCTTTCATATAATTACCCTACCAACAACACCTTGCCATCCTCATCTTCATACATTGATCCTTCATTTCTTCCCACCTATCACACTCCCATAGAGATCAAGGCTAACATCAAAGAATTGGGTATTGGCGAATATGAGTTACAAGCCTTCCATATCAAATCTGCATCACAATCCACTTCATCCCTACCTTTTGATGTCTATGACAATCTGATGTTTGATCAAGATATCTATGGTAATCCACTATTTGATCAAGACCATCTTGATGAAATCAAAGATCATATTCCTTCCACTCCACAATCCTTATGTATGAAACATCCTGGGTTAGGGTATGCATCTCCTAATGTTGCCACTAGTATGATTTCCAACTCGTTAAGGATGTATAAGATAGCTTTGGGATTAATGGTGTTGAAAGGAATATTCATGAGGAATCCATTGAAGGCATCCCCAAACTTTTCCATGAATCAAAAATTCTTACCATCCCATTCATATCATCCAACTCATTCACATTCATCCACCTCGATGACTTGGATGAATAAGTGTCATTGCAAAAGAATAAGACTATCAATCAAAAGTCAAAAATAAAAAATCCTTTATCAAAAGGAGATCCAAAATAAAATGAATGAAGAAAGATAAATAAAATTCCTTTAGTCCTTATCAAAATCAAAATAAAAAATAAAATAAATAAACAATCGATCTCCTCTCATGCATCTCCATCCAAAATAACTGGGGGCATCTATTGAAGAAAAATATCAAAAAATGAGCGTGTTGATCCAAATTATTCATCCTCATCACCTTCATGCAATCCAAATACTCTACCTACTCCACTCATACTCATACACCCATCATATCACTCTATCCCCCTTGGCGATGTCTCTTAATAGAAATTTGATGGAAACCCCTTCACATTCATTAATCCAAAGGTTTACCAAACCCCTTTTTTGTGTAAAGTATGATGGCCCACATAGTGTCCACACTAGCAATCATACCTTAGTTCCCTCATAATTCGATTAAAGCATCATCCATATATTAATGACCATCCGCCATGATTGCAACATCATCAAGTCTCATTTTATCGAGAAAATCCAAAAAAATAAAAAAAAATAAAAAAGAAAATTAGAATAAAGTGAGGAGAAATAATCCATCCATAGGTGAAAATAACTTCAGTGGCCCCTTAGATAAGTACCATGGTAAAAACCTAGAAATAGGCATCATGTGTAGTAGGCCCTTATTCACCATCTCCTTAGATGTTGTCCCATTTGCTATCACCCCTATCCATATCATAAGAAACCGCCATATCCATCCACCCATCCATAATAACCTATCGTAGCTTGTCCTTGATCCTTGATCATATTTCATCCCTTATCCATCCATTATCACCCACCTTTCCTCATACCTTCACATGCATTAGATGCAAAAGTTACATCTACATTGTGTCTAGGATTTTCTATTGTATATCCTTAGTTTCCTCTCACTTTGGCTTTCAAGTCTCATGTATTTGGAGTCCTACCCTCAAATTCATCTATAATAAATCAAACACAAAGGAAAACCATCCACTCTCCAATAATATCCATTCCATCTCACATATAATAAAACCATCATCATTCTTTCATCTCATCTAAAAAGTAAAAAATAAAGAAAACCAAAATCTTGATCTCTTCAGAATTGTCAACTAATCAATCCAATAAATACATCAAAGACATCAATCCTTCATTGAAATAATACCATAAGCATATCTATCAATCATTAATTAGTCATCTTATCCTTTTGTTGATCAATCAAATCAATCAATTCATCATCATCATCATCTTATCTAAGCCTTTCTTAGGTGATCATTCAAGCCTAACCATAAGAAAATCATCCTTATCAAATCCATTCTTAGGTTATTATCCAAGACCAATCACAAAGCACCTAATCAATTATCATAATCATCATCTGATCTTTGGAAAGAGATATGTTGGTTGTATGACATGTTTTAGTGAGTCTTTTATTTTTATTTATTTTTATCCCATGACTACAGTTACTTAAGGCCGCCTTGATCTATCTATATCTTGGTTTGTCACAATTGGTGTATAATGGGGAATCATTTTTATCTTGAATTCCATGTTTTTCATTGCTTGATTGTCAAATCCACGCAAAGGTTACATTGTCACCTTGGTTCTTCATACCTTGGTACATACTTACCTTATCTATATCAAATTTTATTATTGCTCAATATATATTGGCATAACCTATCCATGAATAAATTCCCCTTCCTTTTCATCTTGATCCATCAATATCACTTTCCATCAAATTCCCATTCCTTTTCATCACCGTCCATTAAATTCCCCTTCCTTTTCATATCCTTCATCCTCTTTCATCTTCCAATTCATATTTTTCTTGGTTGTGATCCCTCATTGATCTTTTCCATTTCGAGAGAACACTCATTTTCTCTTAAACTTCATGTCCTCTTGAGGGGGCATCCCATCACCTAATCTTAATCTTACCTTCTTCATCCTTCCCATCCTCCCATTGACTAGGGCATCATCTTTGATCCTTATCCTCTCTCATTCACTATGTTTTAAACTTCTTTGACTCAATGCCACTTTGAGATGTCATATCAAAGAGAGGAAAAATGTAGACACCTAAAATATGACCTTACCCAACCATACCTCATTTTAGCCTATCTTTAGCCATTAATTAATTAAATATCTATTATTTATTTAATTATTCTCATCATTTCCCACCTTTATTCTAATCTATTAATTAAATAAATATTTATTATTTATTTAATTCTTATCCCATCACATGATCCCATTAATTAAATAAATTTAATTAATTGATTTTTTAAATTATTCATTATCCACAAATACTCCAACGAAATTAATTAATTAATTTAGGCCAAAATTTAATCCTCAATACCTTTTCCCCAATTACTTGATTCCCATATATCCTTTATACTTTTCCATCTAATCCTATCCCTCCATCTTGTTCACATGGATCATAATCTAAATTTTTACTCATGTGAAAATTTTCCCCTTGACATGTCTAACTAACTCATTGTCTAGATTTATTGAACCTAGACAGTTGGCCAAAAGTCAAAATACCTTATAATCTTATCCACTAATCTCATTAACCTATTTTAATCTTAGCCATCGCCACTCTCTTTTAATCCTATTTATTCATCATTTAACCTCTTAATCCTATCCATTGTCATATGAATTTTTGTCCTTATCCCTACCCTAAACCTAGATCTTATCTATCATTTGACACTTGTCATATGATTTCATCCTTGATCCAAACCCTAGCTCTCTTTCAATATTAGCCATCCATCATCAATCATTTCTATCCATTGATTACACCTCTTAAGGACTTTATATCTAGAGGCACTCTTCCTTGATTTTCACCTAATAATCTCTTGAGCTACCTACATGCAATCATTGTGATCTCTTATCTTACAATCATCATCAATCATATAAATTTTATGCTAAACAATTGAGAAATACAAATTTCTACATCAAGAAAATAAAATGGAATAAGGGTGCATTCCATTTCCATTCATCAAGGAGAGAAGCAAAGATTCCATTGAGTCAAGGTATCATTCTTTCAAACTACTTTTATGTTCCTTTTTTTTCTTCAATATTTTTAACCCTCTTCAAGTGGTATTATTTAATATTAATTGTTGTAGCATTGAAGGATATGCAGTGTCAAGGTAAAAGGTAAACATTGTTATGTTATTCTATTTTATAAGAAAAAAAGTGAAATGGAATATTTTAAAATTTCTAGCTTTCTCACCCTATAATTCTACCACCTAGCATCCTATCCTATGAAAGAAGTTTGTTGAGTTCATGGCAAGGAATCAAAATTTTGATATACATTTTGAGTTTGTTATATTTGAGTGCTTTTATGGTAGATGTTTGATATTTTATGAAGAGTGTATTAATATCTTGCAAACCCTTCAATATTTTGGGAATACAATGAAGAAAATAAATTTTTAAGTATTATGAAGATGAAATTGAATAAATAGCATCAAGTTCTATTGAATATATCCTTAATGTACTCTGGCATCTGTAGATGAGCACCTTATTTTCTATATAGGTTATAAGTTGTTAACAAGCAATTGAAATCCTTACAAAAGATACATAAGGAGGTTATTCTATACAAATATTACTTTCTTAATGCATATATGGTGTGTAGTACATTGTGTAATAATCCAATGCAAGCTTTGATGGGTTATGTGAGTTTTTATGTTTCCATTTAAAAATTGGTTAGTGATTAAAGAAATAAAAAGGGAAGTTTAATACAATGTATGCCAAACATTCCTTTCTTCACTGGTATGTTGATGAGCATATGGAAGAATTATAATTATCTAGAGGCTAAGAGAATGAGGACCCACCAAATCATCCAATCAAGAGTGGGACAATCATTCATTTGCAATATATGAGGATTCATAATTGGTTACATAGTCATTTGGATGAATCACTTATTACTAGTAACTTGGAGGTAAGGTTATTTATAAGAGAATATGTAACTCAAATGAATTTTATGAGTATTTTAAGATTTCAAGTATTTTATAGATGTCACCTAAAATGTGCCAATCAATTATCATATCTTCTTACTTTCGACACCTAGGAAAGTGCATTCCCAAACATTAAAACAATTGTTGAATACATTGTAGATGATTTTATCTTTATTACAAATGGATCTTCAAATAGTTATGCTTGTAATTTCAAGGCTACCTTTGCTACACTTGATGAGGCCTCCAAAGGCTCATCCAAGACATCAAATGGATAAATTGTAATATGATTCATTGGAGGCTAGTGGTGCCAAATATGGATGCATTTCTATCATCTAAAGTCAGCTTCTCAATTTGAGATGAAGCTTTGCATGAGAAGATTATTTTTTTTTAATTTATTTTGTTTCTTTTTCTATTGTTTCTAACATAATTGAAGAATATATATATTTGGTTCTTTGATGTTTCGAGACAGCTAAGGGGTTTAGTGAAGATCTTATTATGGATGGTTTCTTAGAGAATTCATGAGATAGTGATCAATAATTATACCCTTATGAGGGTCAAGGAGATGACTTTGTTGATGGTTGTCCAATAATTTAGTGTTTGTGATTTGTGGGTTCAAGAAAGGAGAAATCGAGAATTTAGCTCAGACCTACACCTTTACGAGGGTCATGAGGCAATTTGGTGGAGTTCCACTTGATTCAAGATTAATTTCTTCAAGGAAGATCTTCTCAAGAATTAATATATGGTTTGTAATCAACTAGTTTTGCTATGTAAACCTTGAAGGGGGGTCCCTTGGAAAAGTGAAATTTAATTTTTCATGGGAACTTTTGTAGGAATAATGTTATAGGTGGGAAATGTTAGCATATTATAGTGTATAACTTGAAATATATAGATGAGTGTGTATTTACTCAACCACATCCTCTACGATCAACCACTCCCTCCTTCCTTTCTATAAATATAGATGTAATCATCAAATAATAGATATCATTTTGTGTTTCGCCTTCATTGTATGTGTCTGTGTTTTTGTTTCTCTGCTAGTCTTTTCTATATAGTTTCCTTTTAGGTTTTTTTTTGTCTCACTTCTCGTGAGCTCCTTTTTCTTGGCATTTATGATAATTTTTTAATGGGTACAATCCCTTCTCAATATTATCCTAATTAAAACACTAGATGTACTTAGCAATTACCCTCTTAAGAGAAAATTCCATCCTCCAAAAGAATTTATATTGAATCAATTATCATAGTAACAAGATTATAATATACTTTTAGAGTCATGTTGTAAATCACTTAAAACATCAAGAAACACAAATAAAGTCCTCTATATGAAAAAGGAAATGATTATCGTGTATCCACACATATAAATCCAAAAGATTTATTTTAGATCCTTAAGTTTTAGAACATAGTTCCTATATATTTTGGATTTGTGAAACATTTTAGGTATCAAAAATTATTTTGAATACAAAAAATAGATACATTTTTATCGTGAATATTTTTGACTAAATTTTGTGAATTTTAATATAACATCAAAGGATAGCACATATTGTTAGAAGATGGATTCTTATCCTTCATGATCCTATGCTTATTTTTTATTTATCAAAATTGAGTAAGATGATAAAATCATTGAGCTATTATTGTACTATATAGAGTCTTGTCTCAAATCTATGCATGCAATATGCTGGTTTGATATGATATGGCACAAAAATATAAATATTTTATTTCCCATTTGGTAATTGCATTGATGACATGTGTGATTGTGTAAATATTGATCATGAGGATATTAATTTATTGGTTTTTCATTACCTTTTAGAATTTAGAGAGTGTATGAAACTTACCATTGTCTATTTAAATCAATCTATTTCTTAATCTCTTATCTCAATATTTTGTGAATTATTTTAACAAAATATTTACATATTTTCATATCTTTAAGAGTAAATGAATGTTCTTATCTACTAAATTTGATGCAACATTAGATAAAATACTACATATTTAGATTTAGTATACTTTAAATAATATTTTAAGGATAGGTATAAATTTTATATGATTTTTAATGTATCTAAGATTATATATTTTAGAGTTATAGGTTACAAAAGACTTCTTATTTAATTTATCACAGAAACCACTAGGCTACCCATCACGGTTAAGACCCGGCTATAAAGGAATCTTGGAGTACAAAACCATACTTTTAAATAGTATTAGTGATCTATTGTTTTTGAAAAGGAAAAAATAGGTTTTACAGGGACCTAAAACCACAGAGTTTAAACAACAAGAGATAGACAGAGAAAGTACAAACAACCAGACAGCTGTCCCAAAGAAGGAAAAGACAGCAACAAAAGACAACAGGGCCCTAAAAAAGGACCACCCAAAAAACCAGCAAACAAAACATTACATTACTCCAAGGTGTTAAGTAAATCCTCGGCTTCCTTTTCAACATTCTGCATGTCCTGTAACCCCTGCTTGAGAATTTGGACCATATGAGATGAAGTCGGGGTCTTCCTCTTGATGTTAGCCCTGGTACGAGTCGAAATCCCTTCACCAGCCGATTTGCTGCCACCCCTGTCCGCATCCAACTCCACAACCAGTGATCCCTTTTGGTTTTTTTCAAGCTTTTCCACCATCGCATTGATGATGATGGTGTTATGCCTTGCAATTTTATGATTGTTAGCAACAGTAGCCCTAATGTTTTGTTCAATCTTGGACATGCTGCACTCGATGCTAGCCAATCTATCCCCCTGTAATTGCTGTCTTTTCCTCGGTAAAGGAGTTTCCTGTTCATCATTGTCTCCATTGTTCCAACTAATTTTCTGCTCCAAATCCATGACCTTGTTGCTGAGATCAGTAACATGACCTTTCAATTTACAGACTTCTTTCTGGGTCCATTTGAGAACGGTAAAAAGGCCATCCGTACTTTTTTCCGCTATACTAACCAAATCCTCAGGCTTAAGCTTATTCAAGGCAGAATTAATTTCATTCTGAATAGGGGACTCAAAATGATCATTCCCAAAATTACCAGAAGCAGGAGCACTAGGGGCCGACTCCTTACTGACCATGGGCTTGTCAGAGAGGATTTCCATAGAATTCCCTGAATACGAAACGAGTTTCATAACAGGGTTACCTTTCACACCTGGGGACAAACCAGGAGTAGGGCAACTAGGAGACGGCTGGGGATTAAGACAAGGCGGGGTGATAAAACCTGGACTAGGGCACTCATGCAGAGGTTGCCGTTTAGGACAAGACAGCGGGGCAGAGCCTTTAAGGGTTTTTGACAAGACAAGGACTGGGGAGCAATGGTATCAGGGCCAACAAGAACACAAGCTGGGGGGGCCCGGGGTTCAATCTCCCTACTACTTTTTGTCTCCTCATCATCCAACTCTTTAATATCAACAGTTTTAGGCAAAGCAGGTAAATTTTGAAAATGCTCAAAAATGAGCCTAACAAGACTAGGGTGAATAATAGCATTCCTCCTAGGGTTTCTTTCCACATCATCGAGGCAATTCTTCAAAGAAGAAAATAAGTAAAAGGCAAAGATATACGAACCTTATGCCGGAAATGGTTTAGAATGGCAAAGTGGTAACCATAGACTCTGGTAAAGCTACGTCAACCGTGATATATTCCATAACAACCTTAAAACTTTCCTCCAAATAGATTTGATGGACTCCACATCAAAGTAGCTATTAGCAACCTTCACCATCTTCGCTTTCTCCCTGTCTTTTTTGGGAAATTTAATGACCGCTTCATCAGAGAATCGTCAGTCCCGTAGAATTTGACACCCTCAGTTGAAAGACCAGTTATCTCTGCTATTAATTCCTCACTCAGCTTAACATTCCTACCAAACAACATGATCTCTCCCTTTTTCCAGTTTTTGACAAAATAGTTCAGAATCCCCTCATCCGTACCATGAAGCTTTTCCATATAAGGGACTAAACCCCCCTTTTCAATTCTTTCCCATGCTTTGGCATTCTTTCTGTGCTCCTGGAAATTGCTCGGCTCTGCCCGTTTTCTTTCTCCACCCATAATCAGCTCACTATCAATAAACACTGAACAGTTGCTCTGGGTCCCGTTTAGGTATTTTCTGTCGAACACCCAGAAAGCGTGCCGCAGACCCTTCTTAAAAAAGAAAGTGACGTCGGTCCCATCAAATCTAATGAAATCGATGTACCTGATCTTTATCCGTTTCATTATGACTGAGATTGCCTTCCCTTCCATGCATTGAATCATAATAAATTAGTGCTTTCACTTCAGGATGAATGAAGTCATTCTTCCTCCACATGTTTTAGCACAATCAACACCTAAATCCTTTAAATATATGAAGTATATCTAAATATTTTGAAGTAAAAAAAATAATTTAAATTTGAGTCACTAAAAATTTATTAAATAATCATTCTAATATGGTAGTTATATATTTTCATTGTGAGGGTTTGTAATTCTAGAGATTTTAATTCACAGATTATTATTCAATTTGATCTTTACGTTTTCTTACCAAATTTTGTTGTCTTCCTAAAAGGTTGATAGGAAGACAAATAGGATATAGAGGGAGTTTTACTTGTTTTTCTTAGTCTTTAGAGGATTTTTTAAAAAAAATTCCCTTTTTAGATGTTGAAATATATGGTAGTTGGCTCAATAAATTAAAAAAATGAGAAATAATCAAATAAAAAATATGGAAACATGAAATTAAATGCAAATTATTTAAAATAAATATGGTAATTACTTCTTCTATCCTATGGTATGTTTGATTAGTAAATTTTTATGTCAAATCATGAATTAAAAAGCTTGTGAAGGATAATTTATCCAATTTTGAGCATATTTTATTACTAGTTACACTGCAGGGAAAAATATTTAAGAATGGGGCATCCTAGCCTTACTCTTTTTTACATTAGAATAATTAATTCATGTTACGAGGTTCAGGACCCTAGCTCGATTGGCTAAAGCATCTTGTTCTAGGAAAGAGGTCAAGAGGTCTAGTCTCCCCCCATCCATGTGGTACTAGAGGGCATGTTGCACCAATATCACTGGTCATATGAAAAAATTTAACAAGCATAATGTAGTTTATAGGAGTGGATACCTAATTCCTACAATCTAAAAAAAAAATCATGTCACAAAATGAGTGCATTATGATGTAATTACACCAAAGAGATAAATTTTCATATTAAAAATTATATAATTATTATTTGGATAAAGAGAAATAATAACATGATTATGCTATTAGCTAGTATGCTCCTATTACTTGAAAAATAATTTGTGAATCAATTTTATCATTTTGGCCACTTCTTACAACACAATGTTTGTTCACTTACCTTTTTAATCAAATGACTTCCCTCTTTTATTGAATTAATTCAACTTAAATACTATTCTAGTAACTATATCATTGAGACTTAAACCAACCTTAATGCTATCTTTATTTAGTTACCATTCCATGGAATTGAACACCCTCTTCATATTTTTTAAGAAACCCTAATTACTTATGATATGCACAAAACTAGAACAATCTTGTAAAACCTTGTGTAAGACACATAAGCATTAAAATTACTATTTTTAGATAAATGTCTTCTTCATGTGTAGATATATAATTTCAAGCATCGCCATTAAATGGATGCAATTGAATTAAGATTTCATTTTTCTCATAATCTTTTAGTAGTTCACTAGTCTCATGCCAAAATAATAAAAGATTACACAAAATTGCTTTGAATTCTAAAATATTTCACAAATAAAAATTAATTAAAATAAATATTTGAAAATGATATAAACCTAAACAAATATATAGTCAAATGATTTGACATCATTCTTAGATGTGCCCTAAAAAAATAAAAGAAATGGATACCTCTTAATAGAATGTTAGATCAAAAAGAAAAAAAAGAAAAATTAAAATACCAATTAATAAATCAATTGATACATCTCTAAGAACATTTCAAGATAATTTTGTAACAATATTACAAATTTATATTGAAAGAGATTTAAAATGTTTATGTGTATTTTCTTTGCTCTTTTTGTATTAGGTTAACTCTATTATCATCATTTGCACTAATTTATTTTATATGTGTATATATTTTTTCTATCTAATTTATATATAGTTGTAATGAGGTTTGAGCAAAGATGACCATCGCATTAATAATTTAAATACTATCAATGCTAGCATGTTTTTCCAATTCTTCCCAATAGATTCATTAGCTAATATGGTGAGTGTGATAAGTAGGGTTGTGACTGACTTGGAAGAAACCAAGTAATTATTTAGAAATTAAATTACTTTTATACATCTTTTGAGCCTTATTCATTATGAAAAATTTGATGTATAAATGATGGTCTTCTTGTATGTACTAAAATGGTTCAAAATTTAAAAATTTGAAAATCTAATATGAGATATAGTTGATACTTTATAATAGAAAAATTCATCCACATCTCAAGTGTTAACCCTAGTTAAAATTTTATGCCTTCATTATTAGAGAATATATGTTTTGCAATTGAATTCTTTTGTTACATTAAGTCTTTTTAAAATGAATACTTACTTCTTAAACCCAACAATTGCACATCTATAATACTTATTTTTTCCTTTTTTCATTATCATTTCGAGTTGTGAATCTAATTATGTAATATTAGAATTAGCAATGGTATATCTACACTTCCTATTTTTCTTTGTTTTGTCATGTTGTAAATGTAATTATGTAATATTATTATTTTATTCTATATAATATGAGATTGACATTGAAACATAATTTTATAGAGAGTTTTTAGCTACCATTCATAATTCACTTTTTAAGATGTCTTCTAGCTAATTTATATTTATGAAAATCTTTTAAAATAAGATAGTTTTGAAATAAGAAACAAATAATATTAATTTAAAAAAAAAAAAACAAAAAGGCCAATCTTTTTAAGAAAAAAGAGTTCTCAAAAACCTTTAAACAATATATAAAGACTAGTTCATTTAATCTAGGGTAGATTTTAAATGAAAAAAGAAGAAAAATATAAATAATTTTTAACTTTTAGTTTAAAAAATAGTTTGTGGATTCGTGTTTAATATTTAACTCTATTTAAATATTTTCTTCTTGGGTGAATTATGTAGGAATATGTTAGATGCTTATTTATTTATCAGAGTTAGTTTAGTTATTTAATAAATTAGTTTCTCATATTATAGAGATTTTTATGAATTCACGAGTTCAGATTTAGCTAGCATCTTTGAGCCTCCCAAAACAATATAAAACACCATTATAAATGGAATTAACAGCCCACCTGATCAAATACGAATGTTGCTTTGAGGACTCTCCTTTATAAAGGTAGTGTTTATTCAACGCGCAGTCTGGATATGTGGAGAATGCAATACTAAAGGTAATAGGGAATAATGTATTCCATATAAATGATAGGTTGCTCGCACGCTTTCAATTAATATTCTTCTACGTATATTAATATCCAATCACATGATGGCCTTACTAAATAGTAACAGCAGATATAAGTTCAATAAATAAACAAATTACATGATAGGCATTGAACCATAACCCACACACAAATAATAAGATTTTATTCATCTCATAATGAAATGAATATTTATTTGTAAAATCTATGGCTTAGATAACTTAAGTGAAAATCTACTAAACAAATTTTATAGTAATTATATCTTGAGGGAAGATCATGCATTTAAACTTAACCTCCAAGTTGGAATAGCAAATAGATGCGATTTTCTAGGAATGGTTGCTCCAAAAGATTCGCTCATATCTATCTTGTCTTCACTTCTCCAATCAAAGTAGTGAAAGAGATGCCCTAATGCAGCTTCAACAATAGCAATGCCCATTGAAGCACCTGGACAACCTCTCCTTCCTGCCCCAAAAGGAATCATGCTTAATTCTGAATCTTTGATTATATCAAAATTTTTATCCATAAATCTCTCAGGCCTAAACTCCAAGGGATCTTTCCATACACTTGGATCTCTACCTATAGCCCAAGCATTAACTATAAGCCTTTTTTTTTCTGGTATTGAGTAGTCATGATGTGGTCCTTCCACAATACAAGCTTTCATACATTCATGGGGGATGAGTAAGGGGGCTGGTGGATATAATCTTAATGTCTCTTTCACCACACAATGCAAGTATTCCATGCTTAAAATGTGAGAATTAGTTATTTTCTCATCATTTTTTACAACAAAACTAATTTCTTCTTGTAATTTCTTCATCGCACCTGGATTTCTCAATAATTCACTCATTGCCCATTCTAATGTAGTTGTTGATGTATCTATTGCAGCAGCGAACATCACCTATATACACATGCATAGATGAATTCATATAAATAAATACATATCAGTATAATGTGATGCAATCATTAAATCAAATTATATAATAAAAATAGAGATTGCAATTCCATAAAAGAAATTAGTATTAATGAAATATAAATATTTAGTTATAAAATAAGATATAGTTAATAATACATGCCTTAACTTTTTTGATATATCACAATATTTTAAATCCAACTAAAAGATTAAGTGAAATATTTTTATGAACAAGGATGATATCTTCTAATTGTGGTCTCTCAAATTTTAATCTATCAAAATAAATATATTTATTACATTTCTTTCTCATATATGACATCAACTTTCTCACTTACGAATATGATCTTTCATTTTATTTTTTAAAAAAATATTTCTATTTAACTTATAAAAAAAATCTACTTTCATGTAAGAAAAGTTCTTCAAAGGAAATATAAAGTTTAGAAAATTAAATTAAATTTAAATTAGATTACAAAATATTTATTAAAAAACATATAAAAGAGCATAAAGATTCTAAGATATGTTAAGATGGTTCACTTAATGAATAAGTATCTTTTAGTACATTTACGAAACTGCATAAAATATATGTTAAGATAGTTCACAACTAATGCTATAGACAATATTTAAATTTTAATTTAAATTTTAAAAAATTAAGATTAAGTGAGCTTAGCCAAATTTTACAAAGTTTCAAAAATTAAAGCAATGAATCTATGGGTGTAAATTAAAACGATAAATTTTGAAAAAAAAAAAAAAGTATGAATCTCACCGACCTATTTACTTTCAGCAAAATTCAGGCTTGACTTACAAAAATGATTGCCTTCTTATCTTCTAGTGTGATTTCCGTGTCCACAAGCACGTCGACCAAGTCCTTATGTCGCTCCTCTTCCTCCTCCGCGTTGCACCTTCGCTTGCGCTCCACATGTTGATCTATTATTTTCTCAAAGACGCTATCCAACCGCTGGTGGATATTCTTCATACGTCGCCTGAGTCCCTGCAAGTCCAGCCACTCCAAACAAGGAATGAGATCGCCAATATTGACAATTCCCGTCAACTCGGCAACCTTCATTATTAGTTCCTCGAACTCGGTGCCACCAGAGAGGCGGTCGGCATTTGTTCTACCCGTCAATATCCGCCAGGTTAAATCGGAGGTGTAGCAGGCAAGGCTGTGGCTCACATCCACGCCCACTCTGCCCTGCTCACTCTTCTCCCAGATCGATCGGACCATCAAGCGCGCCTCTTCCTCCCTCACGCCTTTGAACGACTCGATTCTCTTAGCACTCAGCAGCTCCACTAAGCATATTTTTCTCATGTTTCGCCAATAAGCCCCGTAGGGAGCAAACACGATATCCTTGTGATTGTAAAACAAGTATTTGGTAGCACCAATAGATGGCCTGCCCGCAAAAATCAAGTCGTGGGTTTTGAGAAACTGCTTCGCCGCCTGAGCAGAAGACGCAACCACAACGGGAACAGAACCGAACTTCACCAACATTATTGGCCCATGTTTCTCAGCCAGCCGCTGCAGCCCGCGGTGAGGAAGAGCTCCCAACTGATGGAGGTTTCCTATGATGGGCAACGGAAATGGTCCTGGCAATGGCAATCTCCCATTCTTTCTTCTCGCCGATCCCAATAGAAGGGACAGCGACACAGTAAACAATAAGATTGTAACGCCTATTGCAGAAACACTCATATTGAGATCCATTACTATGCAAACCCAGAAAGGCAGATTGCTGCTTCACTTTGCCGGGGAGGGAAGTCTTTAAATAAAGCAGATCCTGCTGCTACCTCATTTTGTTTCTTGTGCTAGATGGAATCTTGTGCTACCTCAACAATTTCCCTCATGGGCCGGTCGGAAGTCGTATGCTGCCTCCCCAATTTCCCACATGGTGCAGGCCACCAATCTATTTATTAATGGTTTTTTTTTTAAATAATCTGAGAGACCTATTTCTGTGCTGCAACTTGAAAACGATCAACAGGGTAAAGGTAAACAAAAAAGTTCAGCCCATACATGTACTTTCGAGTTTGCTCCTCAGACAAGCAAAATCGTTAAAAGTAAGGTGTGAATGCATTGAGGGTCACGGGATTACATTCATATAATTAACTTCTTGTAACATAGAAGAGGAAGAATATTTGGATAAATTCCGTATAGCATCTATTTCAATTTTATGGAAGATGTTAAAAGATTACATTTATAGAGTTAATTTAAAAACGATTATTAAAAAATTCAGTTCATATATGTATTTTAAAGTTTGATGGTTAGAAGAGACAAAATAAGTTCATACATATAATTTAGAGTTTGGTGGTCAAACATAATAAATTCTTTTGTTTAGGGAAAATTTAAAAGCAAGCTAAAGGTCATGTTAAAGGTTTACAATTTAGAAATGAGGAACAATGTAAACACAAACAAAAAAAATCAGTGCATACATGTATTTTAGAGTTTGATGATCAAAGAAAACAAAATTAACTCATACATGTACTTTAGAGTTTGGTGGTTAAACAAGAACAACATCTTTTGTTTAGGGAGAAAAAAATAAGAGAAAACTAAAGATCATGTTAAAGGGTTACATTCATATGTGTAATTTTTGAAAAGTAGAGGAGAAAATATTTTTTTATTAAACTTAGATAGTATCCATTTTAGTCCCATGGGAGATCTTAGTAATATTAATTTATTGACAAAGCATTATTTTACACAAAGTATGACCTATAAAGTAACCAATAAAAGTAAAATGCTCTAACCACTTATACGCATTATAAAAATACATAACCAAAAGGAAAAAAAACTAGAGGGATTTTAGACCCCATAACTCTCTTTAACACTTTTGGAACAAACTTGTGAGGCTTCCTTGTTACAATCTTCGAAAGCATTGGACCATGTTTTAGTGAATATACTACAACCTTGTTATTTCTCAATAGGGTTATTTCATTTAAAATTGTACAAATACCATCCTCATGTATACAACATTAACTACAAGGAAAATTACCACATCTATCACATGTTTCATTCAACCATGATTTGGTCATAAATTTGATGTAAATATTTTGGCCATTAGCTTAATCACATACACAAACTCTAGGAATTTTGAAGTAAAAGAAAAAAAAATTATAATCACATAACCTTTTCCATCATACATCACAAATATAATGTTCCACAAATCTAAGATGAAAAAATCCCAAATGTTAATTGTGTGTGCCTAGCTTCCATAAACTCATCAATGTATTGGTTACTAAGCATAGTATGAATTTTTCTTTCAAAATTTTATAGCTTTTACCTTATGGAATCTAGGATGGAGGGAGGAATGATAAGACAGGTTCATGAATGAAGAGGATAAGTAATAAGGAATGGAATGGGGTATGAAAATAGATGAGGATATGTAATGAGGCAAGACCATAGGGAGGGAAGAAGGAATAAAATGAGAAATAAAATGGGAAATAGCCATGTTATAATTAGTAACAATGGATGTGGTGGGTGTAATTAAAGAGGTAGGAGTTATGGAAGTAGTAGTTGGTTAAAAAAAGGAGACACATATGTGAACATTTGTGTTACATGAGATGCTATTATAATAAAAGGATTTAAATTAGAAGGTTGATGTAGAGCAGGGGAATAACCTAGAAAATTGATACCATATTTCACAACAATGGACTCACTCTCTTCTCAAGGATCAATGGAACTCATGACAGGGAAAACTTCTTTAGTTAGGACAATCCTCTCAATCTGTAAAGGTGGCAGACCTCACAAGTTTGTGAGATAGCATGGAAACCCCTTGGACAACATAGGATAATCATATAAATGGCATCGCAAACATTCCAAGGTTTTTTCAATCACCAAATGCATAGGTAGGTTCAAGGTAGCCATAATCAAGGGAACATTCTGTGGGAAAGTTATATGTATTGACACTCAACTTTGATGGACACACAAACCCTCACTTGATTTGAGTCTGAAGGACCCTTATACACCATTCAACAATGCTAATGAACCTAAAAATTACCATGAGGCAATCAAAACAATCACAAGTACTCGACTATACAATACTGTCATACACAGTTCTGGATAGGATAGTCAAATGTTTCCTGTACGCAAGAGTAGCATTCAACCAACAATGGAAAAGGGATCTCCAATAAGAAACAATGGTTTAGACATCCAAACATCCTTGTTCCAATGTGTATCAACCACTGTCCAAGCTTCCAATGCCAAAACTTTGGCATTCATTTATAATGCAAGGGCTTCTGACTCTGTAAATAAGGCAAAACAAACTGATTGTCGGCAAAGTTCTCTTCACACGTGCATTTTCCAAGCCTCAACTCTTGGAAAAAATTAGAAAACACTAGGAAAAACTTATGTACAAGATGGTTCAATTTGATCATGGTGGGAATGTGAGATAATGCATTTTGAATGCTCATTGAAATCCTATGCAGGGTTTAGAGGAATCTCCACTAAATTAGTGATATCTCACTGAAAACTTTATGGATTCTACTAAAAAAAAATTGAAAATACATATAAGACACTCCTCTACAAATTAAAATAACCATTTCATCCATATAGTGCACCCATAATTTGTACATCTTGACAAAAATTGAAAGAAGTAGGGAAAACATAGAAAATAGATGTGCAAAAAGAGCTTTTTTCCCAAAACTTCATTCCAACCTCTCCCTTCGATATTACAAGGCTTATTTCAATGTTTACAACCATACTGTAACTATCCCTAGCTACATTTGGTTTTGTTACATAAAATTACATTAGTTTTAAAAATATTGCAAAGTTGCTTGATAACTTTTGAACAATGTTGACAACATTTGTATTTTACTTAATCTTGCACCTAGAGATTCCATAATGAATCAAACTAACTCCAACTAACATGAAATGGTATAGAAATAACTTATTACTTTAAACCAACCTAAACAAGACAAAAATCCAAAATTTCAACTATCTAGAACCAAAGGTGCACCTGAAAGCCAGGGTGCCCCTACACCATACTCCCCTAGAGGAGAAAAGAACTCAAGTTCCACTTGAGTTAAGACCTGCAATAGTAAACTTGCATCATGACCCACTCATCATCTATAAATGATTGGGAACCTACATCATAACTTGAAACAATATCCACTTGTAAAGAGTACAAATCAAAGACTCCTTTGCTCACAACTGCCCTTTTCTTGCATCTACTACCTCTAACTTGTAACTGGTCCCTTTCTGCTTGATAGATGCAACACAATGAAATAGAACCTTGATCCACTTCAATATCTCGTTTCATTTTGAAGTTAGGCTTCTCACCCCTCATGTTTACCATCTCAACCAAAGCATTTTGTCTTCTCTCTTTACCTCTAATCATCATGGCATCAAACATGGTTTCTTGATCAATGGTACTGCTCTCTTCCAAAAGAAGTATATCATTACTAATCTCCAATATCTCCTTGTGTAATTCCTGCAATGAATGTCTATATGCTTCAACCTTAATGGAAAACAAAAAGGATTGAGTGCTCCTTGCCTAGTCAATGCTATCACAACTTAGTTTTGAAAGAAACCCTTGCAATACAACTATGTGATGTTTTCCACACTCACCCAATAATCCTTTCAACATGTCAACTACTGGTTGAAGTATCTTGGTCTGCAAATCCACAATGGAAACTTTATCTTCCCCATCTACAACCCTCTCTATTTTTGTAGTAGCCGACACAATTCTACTTGCATCCACACACTCAAATGGCATATGACTAATATGGCCAACTAAATGGAAAGCTCTATCCTTGCAATCTAATAACTGAAAATATGATCCTTGTATTGTGTTTTCCAGCAACTCACCCTGCTTAACTTGCACATTAGACTCAAATTCACTCTCTTCAAATAACTTAAATAATTTATCCTTTGCATTGGTAGTAGGGAATGTGAAAATTCATCCTCAACTATGTCTATATTATCCTTCAACATGCTTTGGACCTCCCATGACAAGTCATAAATTTCAACTGTTGTCATAACAGTTCAAGGTCTATTCATACTTGCAAAGCCTTTCTCTTTAGTTTCTAAGGTTTGTACAAACTCCTTTTCACTCACCAACATAACACTAGAACCCACTTGTGATTCTTGACTTTCCTCTTTTAATGGTGTAAGGGTGTCTAAAACTCCATATTTCTCTATGACATATGTGTTTTTCCTACCATCATGCTTGGAATTCCTACCAAATTGTCAAGGCCTACCCAAAAGGAAATGGAAAACATCCATTGGAATTATGCCACACAAGACCTTATCCTTGTATCCCCATATGTGAAAATCTACCCAAGTTTGTTCATTCACAACTACTTGTTTCCCTTTGTTTAACCAAGACACCTTGTAGGGAGTGGCATGAGGGAATATTTGTAACATCAACTTCTCAACCATTTCAAGAGAAACCAAATTGTCTATACTACCAGAATCAATAACAACCTTGCAACACTTACCTTGGCTTGTACATGTAGTCCTAAAGAGTGACTTTCTCTATGGTGGTTCCTTCTCCATTGGCCCTTTGATTATAGTTCTTCTCATTAGAAAAAGCTCTCCAATCTCTGGTTCTTCAACGTGTGGTGAAGAATGCAAACTCTCAGCATCTTCTCCACCTTGTGCAATTTGATTTCTTCTTTCACTTCCAAAAGAAGTAGATGGTTTCTCCTCAGTACAATGCCATGCTTGGTGGGCTGAAAATTTGTAGCATTTATAACACTTCCTAGTAAATCCACTTGAACCTCCTCTAGCACCAAATATACCCCTAGAATATGATGTTCTTCCCCTAAAAACTCCTCTTGAATCTTCAACTTGTTCTTGGGTATTGCTTGTCTCTCCTTGACTCCCATGTGGCTGTCCTAAATCAACAAATGACCATCTTCCTCTAAAATTCCTTCCTCTACCCCTACTTTTCTTTTTTTTCCTTCTCCTCAACTTATCTTCAACCTTTATGGCCAATTGATAACACTCTTCCACTATTCTTTGGTTTTTGAGTCTTATTTCATCCTAAAGGTTGTATCTCAACCCATTGATATATCTTGCCACTTTTTCCATGTCATCTTCAAGATGGAATTCCCTTATACTCAATTTGTAGAACTCCATTGTATAGGCCTTCACATCCATATCTTTTTGCTTAAGATTTTGAAGCCTTCTGAATAACTAAATGTCATAGCCACCAGGTAGGAATTAAATCCTTCGAGTTTAGCAACCACCCTATCGCAAGAGGTGATTTTAGATTTTCCCTTCTTTCTCCTCTCATCTTGTACATAGTCCTACTAAAGTAAGGAATGGACCTTCACTTTTTTTTTGGCCAACTTCACCCTTTGTTCTTCTGGTACATCTTCATATTCAAAGTAGTTTTCTAGTGCTCCTATCCAATCTAGGAGTTCTTCACTATCCAATTTTCCCCCATACAATGGTAAATCCATCTTTATTTTGGGACCTTCTCCCTTGATTGCCTTTAATAGCTTTTCCATTCTCAAGTCATCAGTATCCATCTCTTCCTCAAACCCTTCTTAGGAGTTTTCCTCCTCCCCTTCTTCTTCTCCTTCTCGGTCACTCAAGTCTCCTATGACCATTCCTCTTTTCTGACTTGTTTCAACTGCAACAAGCCTAGATGCAAGGGCTTCTATCAACTCCTTCACTTGTTTCAACAATGTTACATGTTTCTTCTTCAATTCATTCACCTCTCTGGCAACTGGATTCCCCTTTGGAGGCATTATTGCTTCTCTTCACTTCAAATTTTCCCTCTTCAAACTAGCCTATGCTCTGATACCAATTTGATGTAGAGTAGGGGCATAACCTAGACAATTGATACCATATTTCACAATAATGGATTCACTCTCTTCTCAAGGTTCAATTGAACTTATGACAAGGAAACCTTCCTTAGTTAGGACAATCCTCTCAATATGCAAAGGTGGTAGACCTCTCAAGTTTGTGGGATAATATTTCAACCCCTTGGCCAACATAGGATAATGGTAAAAATAACATCACAGACATTCCAAGGTTTTGTCAATCACCAATGCATAGGCAGGTTCAAGGTAGCCACACTCAAGGGAACAATCTATGGGATAGTCATATGTATTGACACTCAAATTTGATGGACACAAAAACCCTCACTTGATTTGATTCCTAAGGACTCTTATACACCATTCAACAATGCTAATGAACCTAAAAATGATCATGAGGCTATCAAATCAATCACAAGTATTGGACTGTACAATATTGTCATACACAATCCTAGATAGGACAATCAAATGTTTCCTGCACACAAGAGTAGCATTCAACCAACAATGAAAAAGGGCTCTCCAATAAGAAACAGTGGTTTAGACATCCAAACCTCCTTATTCCAACGTGTATCAACCACCTTCCAAACTTCCAATGCCAAAACTTTGGCATTCATTTACAATGCAAGGGCTTCTAACTGTAAACAAGGAAAAACAAATTGACTATCAACAAAGTTCTCTTCACACATGCATTTTCCAAGCCTCAACTCTTGGGAAACATTATAAAACACCAAGACAAACTTTTGTATTAGATGGTTCAATTTGATCATGGTGGGAACCTGAGATATTGCATTTTGAATGCTCACTGAAACCCTAGGTAGGGTTTAGAGCAATCTCCACTAAATTAGTGATATCTCGCTCAAAAATTTATGGATTCTACTAAAAAAAACCAAAATAAATCTAAGACACTCCTCTACAAATTAAATTCACCATTTCATCTGTATAGTGCACCCATAATTCGTACAACTTGAAAGAAATCAAAAGAAGTAGGGAAAACATAGAAAATAGATGTACAAAAAGAGCTTTCTTTCCCAAAACTTCATTCCAACCTCTGCCTTCAAGATTACAAGGCTTATTTCAATTTTTACAACCATATTCTAACTATCCCCAACCACATTTGGTTTAGTTACATCAAATTACATTAGTTTGCAAAAAAATGCAAAGTTGTTTGACAACTTTTGAACAATGTTGACAACATTTGCATTTTTACTTAACCGTACACCTAGAGACTCCATAATGACTCAAACTGACTCCAACTAACATGAAACCAGCCTGCACAAGACAAAGACCCAAAAAATTAGCTACCTAGAACCAAAGGTGCACCTGAAAGCTAGGGTGCCCCTGCATTGGAGGTATACTATGTTGATGAATACAATTAGGTTGAAAGTGGGAGGAAGATACATCAGGGGATGGGGAAATTGTAGAAGATGGAATTTTAATGCATGTAGGAGTGATGGTAGATGCAAAAGTTAGATATCTAGTGAAAACAATTATAGCATGAATGGACTATAGGTTATGAAATCCTAATAGTTTTTTTAATTAATAGGTTATGGATTATATTTAACAATTTTCTAAGACTTATCATATTATCTATAATAATAAGTTATTTCTCAAATTATTTCTAAGACACTTGTTCCTCATGATAATAATTTAACAACAATTAAATAATCTACAACACCTTAGGCCACATTAATTTATTTAGATCTTCATTAACTTAGATGATTTCTTTTAGGATATATTGTTTTTTTCATAAGAATTTATAATTTTATAATTGTGCTAATTTGGATGTCCTTTTTTTGCTAGAATATTGTTAGCGCTAATGGTGATTGGTTAATTAAACCATTATGTAATAACTTTAAGGCTAATCAATCTAACATAAATAATTTGGAAAGAAATCATGGTGTTTTGAAGTCAAAGAACATTCATTTGATCAAGGATCTCATCATTTATTTATCACCTACCATGAACAAGTGATTTTATTTTTCTCTAATGAATGGATACCATATCCTATTCATGTAATCTAGATAAACTAGTGGCAACTATTCTTTTAAATATTTATAATTTTTTTATTTTCATAATCTTTGTGCTAGCTATCAAATTATATGTCATAATATTTTGTTGATCTATATGTTGGATAGTGGAGGTTTGACAGTGGCTCATTGTGCTTCTATCTTTATATTCTAAAATAGGATTTATGCATCATTATATTACATATTGTATCTATACTCTTAGCTTGTATTCTACTAGTCTTGGACTAATATCTATAATTTACAATTATTATTATTCTTTATCAAATACAAAAGGTAATTTTGAGAAGAATTTTTATTGGGTTATAAATACAATAATTTTAATGTATATACTTATTTTTATCATTATTAAGTCAATTAACTAACTATTGCTTCAAAAATAAGGGACATCTAGATCTCTTCTAGCTATAAAACTAGATTGATTCTACTAATCAAATCCTTGATTAGAAAAAATATAATGATCAAAATTAAAAAGGAGATGAAGATACTTATTAGTACTTCTACAATGGATTATCTCTAATATATTAATTTAAGGGAAAATACCTCTCTTAAAATTCATATTTATTTCCCTTAACCATTATTGGAGACCCCAATTACATTATTTTATCAGAACAATAGTAGGAAAATATCCTCCCTAATATTTAAAAAAATAATTGTATGAAGAACATATCCATAATTTTCCTACTTATTGTCTTCTTATCTTTACAAAATATTTATCTAGTTATCCTTCTTTTCTCTTTCAATGGATAGGATGAAGACATCTAAAATAAGGATCCAAGTTTAATGTCATAAAATTACACCCTAGGGGAAATTTCACATTTATGAATTTAGCCTTAAATTTATTATGCCTAATTGCATTCATGATAAGAACCTCATGGATCAAAATTTTTTGATTCCAACTCCATGAGGACCAATGACAAAGTGATAACAATCTACCACCTTACTTCCCAAAAAACTGATGAGTTGGATGCCTACGTGGTGCGCAGACACCCATGCAGCGTGCTAGCATCCACATGGTTTTTCAAGTTTGAAATGTGAAATATTGGAATCATGGCTTGTGACATATGTCCCTATAGTCAAAACTTTGAGTGTAATGGCTCCTCCTTCCTCTTGTAACAACAAAGAGGTTCCTTCTCATTCTGAGACATGAATCCTTTGATCTTGCTCCATCCTCTTCCTTTTGCTTCTTCAATCTTGCTTCTACAGTGAAGCTCTGCTAGAATGAGGTCCCTCCAATAGCCAAATCTCTCTTGCAAGCATTCAATGGTATATCCATGCATTCAGGAGGGGGTTGAGGAATGTTGGTAACACTCTCCTATTCTTATCTATTTGTAAATAGATTACTTTCTTCACTTTGCCACTTTGTGGTATAGGTTCTTCTGTTTGAGGGGGGATTTATTTTATCATGCCTTATTTGTTCACTTTATCCACTCTCCTATCTATCTAGTGCTCCATGGAGGTGGGAATGCCAAAATAGGGGTTTGACTATATCAAGCCTTGAAACACTCCCAACATTTTTCCTCATTCATCTTATGTGCAGGTTACCAAAGTGAATCTTGGGGAAAGGTTTTAAGTGTACAATTGTTTGTACATTTATCCTTGGCTCTCCCTTGTATTTTATAGCATTTCATGCTTTTTTCTATCTATTTTGTTCAATACAATTTAGGTCTGAGTATGTTAGTAGGTTTAAATTATTCATGTTCAAGGTTTTGGTTCTCTATTTTCCATGGATGCCAATGCATCCCTTGGACTCCAGCATACCACAATGGCATCCTAATACTATGTTGTAGTCCTTTGGCTAAGAGCTATTCCTTCTAAAGTAGAGATCTCAATACCTTGCTCTTTCAGATTCTAAAGTAGTCTTCTTGAATATTATCCTTAGTATGATGTTCTTTGCAATTTCTTCATTCAGTAATGCTTGAGGTAGTTAAGGTAAGTTCGCTACCTAGGATTCTCTTGTGAAGGAAGAGACTTTTGAGTAGTGAACCCCCCTTCTCTTACATTTTGGTGAACTTGACATGAAACATGTCAGATATTTTTCTGTATTTTTTTAATGTTTATGACAATGCTTTCTCGAAGGAATATTTTGATATGTTGGATGATGTTCTAGAAGATTTCTTAGAAGAGTCTTCCTCTATTTGTAGATCTTCTAAACAAACTTCTTCATCACAAACATCCACTTCTTCTTCTCCAACTAAAGAGTTGGTGAATGTTGTTGTAGTCTTTGTGGCTTCTCTGAGGCATAAGAGACCCATTGCTTACTTGACTCCAACTATCCCTTCTCCTAAGAAGATCCATTCCATATGTGGGGTTCTATATTAGGATGACTCAACAAACTTGTATACTAGGTTTGTATGAGCTACAAACTCTACTTTTTAAAATGCCATAGCACACACATATAATACTAGAAGAAATCAATAGAAATTGAATAAAAAACATTCTTTTTCTACACCTCAACCTACTCAAGTTCCTATTTCTTTACCACCTTCTCAACCAAGTCTTCCTTCAACACCTAAAATTGTGACTAAAGAATTTGGAGACTATGATCTTCTCGAGCAACTTTGAGTTACTCTGACTAAATGTCACTTTGGGATTTGCTTCAGATTGCCCCAATTTATGAAGGTATGCTTCAGGAAGCCTTGCAAAATATCCTCTTGCCTACTTCTACTAGGCCAGAGGATGTTAATGCATTGATGTCTGATATTCATGTGAATTTGTCAAATATTATGTTCTATCTGCAGGAACTTCTACCCCTAGATGTATAAAAGCAAGCAGACCCTCTAATCATCATAATTAGTGTTAATAACATAGTTATTATATTTACCCTCATTAAAACTAGTCTGGCTCTCAATTTTTGTGGTATGGATCTATTACCTAGGATTAATGTTAATTATTCTTCTTTAGCTACTTCTTTTCTATACATTCATGAATTTGATAATGTTGGTCATCAAGCTCTAGGCACCATAATCTTCCCCTTGAAGCTAGGATCCGTTACCTTACTCACTTTAGTTTATGTGATCCCTAGCCCTTTACCTTTTAATATTCTTCTGGGAAGACCTTGGATTCATGCTATGGTAGCTATGACCTCTACTCTATAGTGTTCTTTAAAGTTTGTAGCTAACAATCAAGTTGTCACAATTAAGGATGACCCCAACGCAGTTCATCTATGTGAGTTGGCAACTATTGGTTCAACCTCAGTTGTTTCAACTCTTAAGAATTGTATTCCATCACTAACCTCTAATCTGATGACATATTCCTTAGTGGTACCATTTGTGGAGATCGTCCCCAAAGCGAGTGTCCCTAAAGAGGAGTAGCCAAAAGAAGAAATTCCTAAGTCTTCCTCATCTACTTCTTCTGAGACGAATGCATTTCTTGGTGATGATTGGGTATCCTTAGAATTCTCTAAATTCTTCATTAGAGAATGAAAAGTGAATATTGTTCACCTCAATCTTCCAATAAGTTCAAATACCTCTACTAAGAAAGTTGATCAACCTCCTACTGAGACATAAAGTTGTGATCCTACTCACGAAACTGGTTGTTCCCTTGTTAATGAGGATGATCAAACATTTGTAATTTTGATGAGAAGTATGGTCATGGTATCATAGATATGTTTGACACTCATTGGTGGAATGGCACTCTCTATGTGTAACCACCTCCTTCTAAGGCTTTGCAAATGCATTATGGACCTAGATACAGGCTTGTTTCTAAGTATGGCTACACAAATAAAGTTATTGGGTGCATTAAACATGGAATTCAGGTCCCTATAAAATTTAAGCCACACAAGAATAATTTGGGTTTGGGATGTTCTATTGAAAAATCTAGATAAAAACCATGGTGGAGTGTTAATATGATTTCGATTGAACCTCTCAACTTAGTTCATCCTGAACTGATAGAGGATAAAATATAACTTGGTGAAGTTCCTCTAGATGTCTTCTCCTCAAAAGAAGCACTGGAAGAATTCTTAGGTTCCTATTCCCACTTTCCTTCCTTTCACCATAAGCGATGATTGTCGTATCACTTGAATCAACAAGCATACTTTAGGGAATCTATTTTGACTATGGATGAGGAGCATTCTCTATCTAATGTTGATGATGGTATCCCAATACTTGATCCTGAGGACCATAGTCCTCCCCTGAAGGGAGATACTACTAAAGTTTTAATGGATCCAAAATCCTCTGAGAAGGTGATTAAGATTGGAAAATGTGTTTCTTCTAAAGAAGCTAAGGATCACTTTGACCTTTTACATTCTCATCATTATATATTTGCTTGGGCATATGAGGACATGCCCAATATTGATGTGTCTATAATGGTTCATAATATCATCCTATGTCCTGATGCTAAGCCTTTTAAGAAAAAGATCCAAAAGATTAATCCCATGGTTGCCTTGTTGGTTAAGACTAAGATAGATAATCTATTAAAATAATGCTTTATCCATCCTATTGAATATACACCTATAACAAATATTTTGGCTTCTAAAGGTCTTTTTAGCACCCATTTCAAAGAATAATGTGATATGGATGCAATATGTCTAAATAAACTAATTTAAATGCAGAAAAATAATGAAAGGTATTGATTATCAAATGGAAACTATTGAAATGCAAGATGTTTGAAAACATAGTGTAGTGTGCAAAAAGACCTAGAAAGATGAATAAAAAGAAGTAAAACAAAACAAAAAGTTGTAAAACTAAATGTGTACACCTGATAATTGTTGGAGACTGGAAATTACATATGAAATTCTACTAACGGTTGATTGCTAGGCCTAGTGGGACTCATTCACCATTCTAGGTGAATTAGTCCCAAATCTATGAAATTGTTTCAGAGCCCGTTTCAAAAAAATGGGTATCCAAAAATGCAGAAAACAAAAAT
>VDFB02194365.1:0-30416 GCA_007258455.2 Sequoia sempervirens | reverse complement strand
ATTTTGTGGACTATTGTCTTTGCTTTCTTGAGTGCATTGGAGAACTTCTTGCCAATCTTGGTTTATGTGGACTTTGTGCATTTTGTATAATGGTCTCCTTGTTAATTGAGTCAAAGCTTGCATGATGACATTTGGGCATACTATGCCTTTTTGAAATGCATTTTTGTATTGTAAGCGCCTTTTCAATGAAACAACAATTGTTTGTGTATTGTTAATTGATTGTGGTAATGCTCTTTGTACAATGTTCATGTTAACAGGAACATTTATAATAGAACCTGTTAGGCCTATTTGAGACCTTTTGAACCCTAGTTCCCAAATCTGTGCAAATGCAATTCTAAGTGAGACAAGTCGTTCTTCTAGTCGAAAGTTAACTTTGCACATAGCATAATGGTCTATTAGTTCTTATTTTCTCGGTAGATTTGAATAGTGGGATCCGCTTCAATGCAAAGTAGCATGGCATATGAACTGTGGAATGGTAAGGAACTGATTGTAGTAGCCATGATAGTTCTTTTGTTTTCTTTGAATGTCCCGATATCCTTTGTTAAAAACAAGTATAATTTGAAAACCCACATGGGCATTTTGGGTGTATCTTGTATTGTTGTTTTATAAATTTCTATCGGGTGGACAATGTTTTTGTTTTCTTTGGACTGGTAGGTATACTTTCTTTTTGTTTTTCTTTTCTAATCAAGTTCTTCAGGTGATTAAGTATTATTGTTGATTTATGTTTAAAATTGTTTGCTATAACAAATGGTATCAAATTCTTCTTGATTTTTGGCAAAGCATGTGTCTTGTTCAAGTAAGTAATTTTGTATTGTGGACGACTTCTGATCGACTTTTTAAGTTGGAGTAAGCTTCTTGAGCATTGGCGAGTTAGATTTTGGGATTTGATTCTTAGAAGTGGCTCAAAATGTCCAGCCAGAGGGTTTGTATCATGGAACAGTATAGAGACTGATTCTGTATATCTAGAATCATTGAAATCTAGGTACTTTCTTGATGTTGTCAATGACCAGAGGCTTATTTGTATTTTCAACCATTTGGATATCCAGTGAATGCATAACAAGTCACCCCACAATCCACATTCACTATGGTTTGTGCATGGTCTTGCAGACAATCGCATTTTGCGGAAGTATGTTTCTTGGTCATGTACTTGTGCAATGTATATAAAGTATTAGGATTTAGTTCAGTGTTATATGATTTAATTGCTTCTTTGTCCTTATTTTGAAGACAAGTTAGGAAATGATCTATAGCTCCATTTCATAATTGAGTTGACGTGTATTGATTGTTAAGTAGTACTTGAAGCGAGTCAAACAAACAATCGCCAACATTGTATGCAAATGTGCTTAATCTACAAAGGCCTTCAGCCCTAAGGGCATTGTCAATGTTTGATATCCGAGGGTACTTTGTGCACAGTTTTTTAATTTCATGAGAACCTATGGGCTGTTTTGAAATTACATTTTGTGTTTCAATGTTTAACAATGGTTCGAAGTGTCCACTTAAAGAATTGATGTCATGAAATAGTATAGAGACTGATTCTGTGTAGTCAGAAGTATTGAACTGTAAGTACCTTCTTGCTGTTGTTCTTGACCAAAGGCATATTTGTATATTCAACCATTTGGATATCCAGTGAATGCATAATAAGTCACCCCACAATCCACTTTCAGTGCAATCTGCCTGTGGCTTTGCAGATAATCACATTCTGTGGAAATATGTTTGCGGATCATGTACTTTGTGCAATGTATATAGAGTATCAGGATCTAGCTCATAGTTGTATGATTTTATTGCTTCTTTGTCCTTGTTTTGAAGGCAACTCAAGAAGTAATCTATAGCTCTATTTCGTAGTTTAATTGATGTGTAGCGATTGTTAAGCAGCAGTTGTAATGAGTCAAACAAACAATCATCAACATTATATGCAAAAGTACTTAATCTGTAAATCCCTTCGCTCTTAAGCGCGTAGTCAATATTTGATATTTGGAGGCACTTTGTCAATTCATAGGTGTCAATGTCTATCATTTTCTTTGTTTCTTTTGTATCCTAATGTGTTTGAGAATAGCAAATGTTATGTATGAATAGTATCAAATGCTATCATCTAGATTACAAAATCTATAGTTTTATCCTATGTTGCCTATGTGCTTTTACTCAATAGCATTGTATAGTATTAATCATGTTGTCGAGCATCTTGGAAGATAATAATCTCTATATATGTTGGAAAATGGATCTTGAGTAGTAGCAGAAGCCTACGTGACATATTATACAACAAACAATTTTTTAGAAGCACAAGGGAAAAATAGTATTAATTCTTCAACCTGACCTTGTCATCCACTGTCCCCCACCAGGATTGTATGTACTTATTCCTGTTACATTGACAAATTGGATAAATGAGTACAATGCATGATGTATACTTTCAATGCCACAAACACAAAACAATATTTTCAAGTAGCTTTGTTTACATGCAACAAATGGTGGATAAGAATCTTTTTTGCTCACATTGTCAATCTCAGTCTATGGTCTTTAAATGTTTTGTGTAATTGGATTCCTTTGTTTCTATGTACTTCTAAGTGACTGATTTTCTCAAAGAGCAAATGATTTTAAAAGCTATTCACATAAACATGAATTAAGTGGCATGTAGAGAATAGTTTCATAAATCATTTCTGTTTTTAAAAAATCAGGGAAATGCAAAGGCATTGATTGATCAAAGAAGATCTATGGCTTTTCTTATTTGTGGGAATAGCTTTAAAAATCATTTGAGTTTTAAAAATTTGAGGAAAATGCAAAGGCATAGGTCCATTGAGCAAAAGCGAAGGCATAGATCAATTAAATAATTAAAAAAAGAGATTAAAACTCAGAGGTACAGGCACACAGTGCATAAATGCAAAGTAAATGCATTAAATAGCATGTGGGTGGATGAGAAACTGCTGGAATGGCTTGGTGGACATGTATAGCTAGGCTGCTTTGTTCATTTGTTATAGACTTAAGTCACTTGTTAAGCATGACTATTACTTTGCGCAAATTGTTTTTCTATTCTACAAGTCTTTGTTCTAGGAGAGTCTACAATGATTGAGCAGACTTTGTTATAGTTACAGTGTCCAGAACCAGAAACGAGTTACTTGAGGCAATAAATAGTTTCTTTCCTCAGTTTTCTCTTACTTTAGAGGTTTAAAGCACACAATGAAATTGGCAATGTGAGCAAAAAAAAATTGTGGTTAATGCCATTTTGCATGTAAACAAGACCATGGAAAAATATTGTGTCATGTCTATGAGTAATGTAGTACATCATTCATTGCACTCATGTGCCATGTTAGCTTTTGAAATTAACTTTGTGGTCTTTTTTTGCAATACAGGAAGATTAAACATACGTTCACTTGCACAGTGCATAGCAACTTGCCACAGATATAAGTAGTCTTATGAACAAAATTGCCTTAAATGCATATAGGTAAAAACCAGTTGACATAAAACAAAGACTTATGACTTTATAGGCTATTTGAAACTGCAAACAGGGTTTAAAAATTGCATTCTAGCAGTTCATTCTATTCTATGGATATTGTATAGAGGAAGTATAACTAGTTAACACATAAGCAAAACTTGTTCTATTTTTCGAAGACAAATTACTATTGCAATTGTGGAAAATGCATTTTCCTGTTTCTATATGTGCAAGCAGCCTTTTAAATCATTTGTGTTCAAAGAAATGAGGAATACAAGATGACAAAATGAAAACATGAAAAAGAACTTTATGCAGTCATTATATTGAAGAATCTCAATTGCATTTCAAGAAAAGCAGAAAGACAATTTGGAAAGATGACCTTGCAATTTGCTATTGAATGATCAAGTATACTTGCAGTAATGTACAAATTCTGGCTGTTATTATAGGCACAAGCAATTTTTCCTAGTACAATGACAAAATTGAGAAGTGAGCAAACTGTAAAAACATATACTATTTCATCTACAACCATGGGAAATCTTCCTAGAAGCGCATATTTGGAAATCTCTGCATTGTTTTTCTTTTTTAAAAAGGGAGAAGGTTAATATGCTAACCTCACGTTGCAGTTTGTGCATGATTGTTTAAATACAGTTGAAAGCACCGATCCCTGTTACAAGGACAATTTAGACAAATGAGTACAGTGAGTGACATATACTATGTTATTCATAAAAACAAAACAGAATTCTTATGTAGATTCATTTCGACGAGAAAGAACCTAAGTAAGAACTTTTGTTTCTTATAATGCAAATTGCATTTTATAATTTTAAAATACTTATTGTTATTTGTGTACGCTATAATATAGAACATATTTTGCATATGCATGCACTAGTGTAATTTTGTTATTGCAATGGTGGCATAAGCTCTTTAAGAGAAATCAATGGAATACATGCCATATTTGCTTAAGCGTCTGAAGAAGTGTAAATAGGCCATGGCAACCTGTCAATACTAAGCAAAAAAACAACACAGACCTGTGCTAGCACTGTTAAGTTCTGATAAGAACAATTTCTAGCTATTGTTTAATGCTAGACTAGCTATCACTTAATAGTGAAAGCCAGATAAATATTGATTTTCTAACTAAATGGGATCATTTCATTTCCATTTGCATAAGTTTATTTTGTACCATTATGTAGCACTTGCTATTACTTGTGCAATAAAGCCACATGCAACTAGAATTCATAACTCATGGCATTTAGATACACTCAAGGAGAAATACAAACCAAGGTTGTTGGCATCTTGATAAGAAAGATGATGAGATACATCCAATTAATGTATGCCACAACATCTTATTCAATGAAGATGATTTGGATAGGGACGTTACAAATAAGAATCCTTATTGGTGTGTGAGTAATCCTCTTTTTCAAGACTTCTCAAGGAAATTGCATGTCAATACTATCAGTGAACAGGTGGAATCAGATTTATTAATTGACTTTGACTGATGGGTCAAATGTGCACAAGAATAGTTATAATTATTTCTTTGTTTTAATTATTATGTATGTAAATACTATTTAGCAGTTACCTAATTAATTAGATATGAAATGATAGAAGGGAAAAGAACATTAATTAATTAAGATAATTTGATTCATTAATTAATAAGGTGAATTATCATGTAAAAGTACATAAATTAGAAGTTTGGAAAAAATCCTCTTTCCTTTATGCTTTAATGACAATGAGAAAGCTAAAAGCAATTGTGGAGTTTAGGCTTATATCTGTAAATTGCATTTGCCTGACAGTTTGTAAAGCCTTCTCAACACATTGTCCACATATTGTTCAAAAGGTCCCATTATGGCAGATGGTAACAGCACAGTGGCTCTAAAGCTTGCACTATGGAATAGTTCTGCAGTAATTGAAGATATGTAATCTTTAGAGGACTCATAAGCACCAAGTTATTGTTAAGCTCCCATATTGTACATTGGAGAAAAGACAATTGTTCATCCGAGGAACTAGTCTATGAAGATTAGCGTAGGCTGAGCACTGTGAAACCCAATCTGCCTATGGACTCTAAAATAAAAGAAAACTGATGAAAATAACTATTTATTGCCTGAAGTAACTTGTCTACGACTGTCCTTTTTGGAACCATGACAACCTTTGCCCTGTCACTATAAACTCTTTCCTAGAAAAGACATATAGACACACACATATATATATACATATGTATATATATGTACAGATACATCCATGTAGACACACATAAATGCATGTATGGACGTAAACATATATGCATGCATGCATATACACATAGATGCATCTATACACACATACATATATGCATAAATACATATATGCATAGATATATCTAGAGACATATGCATACATGCATATATGCATCTACAAATTTTTACATAGATATGCACATAGATAAATGCATATGTACATAGAGACATGCATACATACATACATGCACCGACACATCAGGCACAAAGTGATAGTGATAGTCCAACTAAAGCACTATGAAACACAGCTTCATTATGCACTTTAATGGAAAGAAACTGTGGAAAATAACAAATTATCACCTCAAGTAACTCGTTTCTGGGTTTGGACTCTGCAACTATAACATCTCCTGCTCAGTCGCTACAAACTCTTCCTCAGAACACGCGCTTACAGAACACAAAAACAACACACGCAAAGTAATAGAGATGCATAGCAAGTGGCTTAACTCTATATTAAATGACCAAAGTACCTTGGCCACACGTGGCCACCAAGCCATTCCAACGCCTTCACCTCGAGCCATATGCCATTTAATGCATTTAATTTGTATTCATGCAAGACAGACATCTTACTCGCCGCTTTTATAAACTAAATTTCCAAATTCCAAACCATACAAGTGGCTATATTACAGCAATGCCAAATGTGGGATTGCCTATCGTCGCTATTAAAAGCATTCCAACCGAATGCATGAGTATTCTTGCCTTAACATTAGGAACCAATAAAATTCAGACTATACAAAATAGTTTATCCAAGTGAGTGCTATTAGGTTTGTTATCTTCAATTTCAAACTCCTTTGACTTTAATGCATTTTCTTTGATGGTAGGATATGGAGATTCTTTTTTATTGAGAGTTTGGAACAATATGACAAATCTTTTTGATATACTGTGTTTAGCACATTGCAACAACAAATAGATACAAAGACTGTGCAAGCCTTCTTTTAGAGTTTGGAGCAGAAGTAAACAGCATAGGTACCCTTGAATACTTGTTTGTGTTCTCATTCTACAAGAGCATTGTAGAGTTCTGAATGTTGTTTTTAGTTGCTTGTTATTCAGTATGCTGTAAAAGTGGGGTAAAAAAATTGAAAAATCATGATGAATTAGAAAGCTCAACAATCCATTGTTTTTTCTGTTTTCCAAATTCCTAATTGTTTCATTTAACAAAATAAAGTTCTTGACCAGATTCTGCTAAACTAAAATAGATGGAGGAGGAAGTGTGTCTCTGTCGGAAGCAGTTCTTGGGTGATATGAATTGATAGCAAAATTACCAGAAACCCTTTTTGCATTACTGCACGTGTATTTTGCAAAAGTAATCTGATAAAAAATCAATGTTCATAAAAGCTTTTTCACGGATTATTGGAGTTTAAACTGTTACTTGTTTATGCTACATGTCATTGTATTTCATAGCTTATGTTTCCTATGCATTCCTTGTTTCCAATTCCTGGACCTTGTCTATATTTCCACATTGTGAATATATGTCTACGATAGCATTTTCAACTGTTATATCTACCTATAAGCCAATACATAGCTGCTGGGGATAAATAAGTGTGGGCAATATTATAGAGACAAACTTATTTCAAGTGCCTTAAATTCATTGTCATCTTAGAAATAGGTTTTTACTTTTTTGTGATATCTACCAGTAGCAAGGGAGCAATGAAGGACCTGGCTAACAATTGCATCTTATGTTTTTATTCCCTCTTGTTTGGAGTAAGAATCTCCATTTGTGGTATAATCATATAGTTTGTTTGGCTATAACTTGGAAAATAGGGGCTTGACTGCATTGCACAATTATAAATTCATTTTTAATACATTACGGCTGTACCTGATCTTATTAAGGTGGCAGAACATGGTAAGTAATACAACAAAAGGATGTGTAATTTTAGTCATTTGCCATATGTAGACAAGTTTTGATGGTAAAAAGGTAGACAACAATAATATAGTGTGGAATATAGTGGAGGCTTATGCAAAGCTGAAAATAGTCAGCTCTTCCGGCAATTTGTCAAGACTCTCTAAGTTAATACAATTAGGATAGGAATATGTGGGGTATACATATGATGATTGAAAAGAAGCTCTATCTGTAGCAATATAAGACAAAGAGAGAAATATATTTTTTTTAATGATTTGTGTATTTTGATTCAAAGTTTTCTAATATATGTGTTATTATCAGTCATGCATTTGAAAACAATGTTACTCCATATACAAATAAATTTAAGCAAAGGCATAGATTTGAAAACTAACAGCTTTTATCAATACAAAGGGGACATTTACAGTGACAGAGCAAAAGCTCCTATGCTCATTGAATGAACACCAAGACACGAGTTACTCAAGGTAACAAATTGCTACTTTTATTTATTTTGCTTCATTTTATCCTAGAAATACAAGTTGGGTTTCACAATGCATCAAAACACATTTGTGCAAAGAACTCCCAAAATTATAATTGCAATGGATGACAGTGATAGTGTAATGGATACTAATAGTCAAAACACCGAAAAAACCAGCAAGTATTTTTTTAGATTCAATAGAAACAAGTATTAATTGAAAACAGATTAACCTGGTAGACTATTTATCATAGGTTCTTGAATTCAAAATGTACAAGTGTGAGCATGGTTCTCTACAGGCTTTCGCTATGCATTTTAACTATATTGTTGTTTTGCATCGAGCCTAAAGAACCACTGTAAGTATGGTTTCCAAACAAATTTAAATCAATCAATTTAAATCAAGAAAGGTTTCCAATTACACTTAATACTTGAACCATAAAGCATCATTGCTTCAAGCTATAGCAAAAGTGCAGACAGGCACACAAAAGCAAATTCAACTATGACATCATCTAACAAGGATTTTTTTGCTATTACTATGATTAACTATTGAACTCAATTGGCTCATTAGTCAAACAGCTTGATTGATCACTGACCTAACTTGTTTGAAAGCTATCTTGTTAAGCTGATTAGTTAATTTCATTAATGAGTAAAAGATAGAATTGACTTAATTTGCATGAGTCAAGTGTAAGATTGACTTATTTGTTAATTGACTCTGATTAATGTATCGGAGAGAGATGAGACAAACTAAATTGTCATGAGCGGAATGTGAGATGGACTTATTAGCTGATACGCCACATATACTATGACATTTGAGCTTTCATGAAATAATAGCGAAAGCAATAGAATAAACAGATGGCTTTAACATAGACAAAGGAATACAATTAATATGGACAACTATAGCTTGTTGAATATTTGTAGCACAAGAAACACAAAGGAAGATGTTGACAAAGGTTTTGCAATTTCGGTTTGCACCTAGCAATTGCATTTGCTTCCTTGTCTATAAAGCCTTTTCAAGAAATTATTATTTTTGCATATGAATGGCCATGATTGGTTTAATTGATTTGGTGAATAAAGATGATTTATAATTAACTATAATTAACTATTCAAGAAAATTGATCTATCAATGAACTAGTTTCATTGATTGGTCAAGTAACTTGATTCACAGTTAACTTGATCAGCTATTTAGTTAATTTGCTTGAAAGTTTGCAAAAAGCTTTTTCGACAAATAATTCTCTGCATAACTTGCAATCATTACACACCAAGAGCCAACATTTCTTCGAGGAATTCTGTCAAACAGTTTACATGTTTTTCTTGTGCTTCCATATTTTGTATGCATATTCATGACAGCATTTCAAACCATAATATCTGTCAGAAATCCATGTCTTATCATGCTTAGATGAATGTACATATCCTGTTTAAAGCTCCTATTTTATTAAAAGTAGGAAAAATGGTCAGAAAGATTGTGTATTTGTGAATGTGAATAGGAAAGATTGATTTAACTGATTTGGAGGATAAAGATGACTAATAATTAACTATGACTAACCACTCAACACAATTAATTCATCAACCAATTAGCTTGATTGATCGCTGAATTAACTTGTTTGAAAGCTATCATGTTAAGCCAATTAGCTAATATGCCACATACAGTATGACATTTGAGATTCAAATAAGTCTCATGGACGCAAATCTACTATCATGTTAAAGCCACGTAAACATTGATGTTCCAATTCCATGTGGTCATTCTATTTCCATTTGCCCAAGTTCATTTCATTCCATTATCCAACACTAATTATTAAATTTTTAAACTAGCTACATGCAAACATAAATCACAATTCATAGCATCCATATACACCTATGCACAAGTACATGTTATCCAACATATTAACACACACATGGTTTTCTAGTGCTAGTTTGTTAATTGCCTTTGATCAATAGTTCAAATGTACACAAGGATAATTGTAATTATTTCTTTGTTTTAATTATTATGTACTTAAAGACTAATTAGCAGCTACCTAATTATTTAACTATCCTTGTACACATTTGAACCATCAATCATAGTCAATCAATAAATCTGATTCCACCTGTTTTCTAATAGTATTGGCATGCAATTTTGTTGACAAGTCTTCAAAAATAGCATTAGTCACACACCAATAAGGATTCTCATTTGTAACCTCCCTATCCAAATCATCTTCATTCAATAAGATGTTGTGACATACATTAATTGGATGTATCTCGTCATCTTTCTTATCAGGATGCCAACAACCTTGATTTGTATTTGTCCTTGAGTGTATCTGGATGCCATGAATTATGAATTCTGCTTGCATGTGGCTTGGATGTACAAGTAATAGTAAGCGCTACATAATGGTAGAAAGCACAACTATAGCATCCATATACACCTATGCACAAATACATGTTATCCAACACATTAACACGCACATGGTTTTCTAGTGCTAGTTTGTTAATTGCCTTTGATTAATAGTTCAAATGTACACAAGGATAATTGTAATTATTTCTTTCTTTTAATTGCTATGTACTTAAAGGCTAATTAGCAGTTGCCTAATTATTTAGATATGAGACGATACAAGGGTAAATGAGAAATATGAACTTGCCTAAATCGACATGAATGAAATGTGAGATAGAGCTATTGGGTAATATGCTACATATACTGTGACATTTAAGCTTCAAAGAAGTCTCATGGCTGCAAGCCTGTTATCATGTAAAAGCCACATAAACATTCATTTTACAATTGGATGGGGTCATTCTATTTCCATTTACCTAAGTTAATTTCATTTGGCTGTCTAGCACTAACTATCAATTGTTTAATCAAACTTCATTCAAGCAGAAATCACAATGCATGGTATCCTTATAAAATTATGCACAAATACATACTGTCTACCATATTAAGATGGACATAGTTTTCTATTGCTGCTTTGTTAATTGGCTTTGAGTTATAGGTGTAATGTGCACAAGGATAATTATAATTATTTCTTCCTTTTAAATTTTATGGATTTAAACACTAATTAACTATTACCTAATTAATTAGATATAAGATGATAGAAGAGTAAATGAGAACTAGACACTAGATAAAAATGACAAAGTTAACATGTGAATATCAAGGTGCGCAAACTAAATACTCAGTGCATTCCAGGGGACCACATTTCACCGAGAAATTTTGTCAAACAAGTTCACTTGCCCTGTCTATGCCTCCATATTTTGCATGTGTACCTAGGAGGAAAATAACCACGACATCTGATAACAGTAAAATTCCTATATCCTTCATGCTTTGCTGACAGCCAAAAAGCTCAAAGCAATTTTAGAGTTTGGGTTCGCTTCTCAAAATTGGTTTTGCTTAATAGTTTCCAAAGCATTTTGAACACATTGTCCTTACATTCCTCCGAAGCTCTTACTATGGGACGAGTTCAAAGCACATTGGCTCCAAAGCTCTCACTATGGGAGAGCTCTGCAGAATGGACAAAAGGGTCTCTACATAATGCCTATGAAACCACATTTCATAACAAGTTCTACCTATTGTTCAATGCCAAACTAGCTGCCAATGAACAACAAAAGCTTCAAAACTCTCAGTTAACATGTAAAGGGCTGAAAAATATTGATTTTCCAACTGAATGGGGTCATTTTACTTTAATTATCTAGCACTTATTCTTAATTGTTTAATGCAATCACATGCAACCAGAATTCAGAACAATTAGCATCCATACACACCTATGCATAGATACATGCTCTCTAACATATTGATATGCATATGGTTTTCTACTGGCACAATCCTTGAACATTCTTTAGGTACAAGCGCTAGTTTATTAATTGACATTGATTGTTGGATAAAATGTATACATAGACACATAGTTGCACACATGCTTCAATGCACAGATGCATACATACATGCATGGATGTACACATATATACACATATACATACATACATGATTACACGTATACATATATATATGCATTCATGCATCCATGGATGCATATATCCATGTATTAATAGATCCCTTAAAATATGCACATATTCAAATGACCCCATAGACTTGGGGAATGAATATTTATGTGGCCTTTACATGATAGCAATAAATCCTATAAATATGCATATATGCATGAAGACACATAGCCATCAATGAATCTATGCATTTACATTTTCATGAGCATTTTAAAACAAACACGATTCAAAAAGCCACTCCCATGGGTTGCAAAAATAGATAAATGCCAATTTACCGATATAAAAAATAACTTACGAAATTGAGATCATATATATAAAAAGCAATATGTACAATAACCACAATATGACTAGCTGGCGCCATCCACAAAAAAGCATTTAAAGCAAATGCAATAGTAATCTATTATATACACACACACACATACATGGTAACATAGATACATGCATACATATATACATAATTACATGCACACATATATACATGCATACTTGTATGCATGGATGCATACAAAGTCTATGTTTCATGGGATTATTAAAGAGTTCACTTGCTTTCTATATGCTTCCATATTTTGCATGTGTGCCTATGAGGACAATAACCACAATATTTGACAATATTCCTCTATCCTTTATGACAGCTCATTGGTTCCAAAGCTCTCTTTATAGGACAACTGTGCATTGCCTCCAAGACTCAGATGAATCCTTGGTATTTCAAGGAAAGATTCGAATGGATAACACTTAAAATGATCTAAACTATGATTTTATAATCAAAGTATCCAAATGCATTGCAGCAATGCGAAACCCAACTTCCATTTAAGATGTACAATGAAAGTAAACAGAAGGAAAAATGCATTTGCTTCAAAGTTTGTAAAGCAATTTCAATAGATTGTCTAGCCATTGTCCAAAATATGGTTTTCTATCAGCATAGTCCTTGAACCTTCTTTAGGTCTAACTGCTACTTTGTTAATTGACTTTGATTGAAAGGTCAAAATGTGAAATGTGGCCAAGGATAATTATTACTTATTTCTCTCTTTTAATTGTTATATATTCAAAGACTAATTAGCAATCCAAACAACCTCCCCTTTAGTCAGATGCCATTCAATGCATTGATTTTGCATCAATGAATTATGTACCTTCAGCCACTAGTTTTAATCAAAGTATGCATATGGATTCAGAATCAAACTCTCAAAATAAAAAAGACTATGTTTAAATTATAAAGTGCAATCAGCCACCAAAGAAATTGATTGGATAATAATTGCATTTCTGATGTCATGTTATTGCAACAAAGATCTACTTTTGAACCCCAATTGCTTAATTTTTATGAACCATATAGCATATGCCACTCACAATACCCATTTGTAAAGATTGTCCTTGTAACAAAAAGCAACGATATGACTACAAGTACAATCAATATAGTGAGAATCTTGAATTAACCTTTTTCTTTGTCTACTCTATGCAATTGTAAACAAAGGAGAAGGTTCATTCTAGAAACTCACCCTGTACTCTTTTCTTGAAGAATTTGCTACAGTTGGACCGCTACACCACCTCTCTTCTTCCAATCAAAAGCATTGCACCATGTAATAAGCTTTGATTAGAAAATGAAGACCATTTGTTTGTTTTTCTAAAAGAATAGCAATAAAGCTCAAGGAAATGACCAAAATGCAAACAACTCCCAAAATTACAATTGCAATATATAATACTCCTACTGCGATGGATACTAATAGCCAAAACCATTAAAACACTAGCAAGCATTTTTTAGATTCAAGAGACACAAGTATACATGTAAATCAGATTAACTACACAAACTAGTTGCCATAGGTTCTTGTACCACAAATCTTCTAGCAATGAATTTAACTGCTCTTTTGCACAAAGTCTAAAATTATTTTATCAAGCAATATTACTTGACTGCTCTATGGCAACATTGCAATTTGAATTCTAAAACATATTTGACATAGTTTTTTTTAACCCCAAGATACAATTTTCTAACTTCCTAAGCATTCAGTCTAAGTTTTCCAATTACAAAATCTCAAATTGTTGTTTGCTTCGTATGTTTGTTCCTTGAATTTGATCACCAGGTAAAATGTACACAAGGATAATTGTAATTTTTTCTTTCTCTTAATTACTATGTATTTAAAGACTAATTAACAGCTACCTAATTAATTAGTTATCTAATGATACAAGGATAAATGTCACATGGACCTATTAGCTGACACGCTACATATACTGTGACTTTTGAGTGCTTAATCCATCTACATGCAAGTACAAATCACAACCCATAATTAAAATGTCCACAAGGATATTTATAATTATTTCTTTCTTTTTATTATTATGTATTTAAAGACTAATTAACAGCCACCTAATTAATTAGATATCAGATGAAAGAAGAGTAAATGAGAGCTACCAACTCCATAAAAATGCCAAAGTTAACATGTGAATATCAAGGTGTCCAGATTTAATACTCATTGCATTCCCCGGAAGCCCATTTTCCTAAGGAGTTTTGTAAAATAGTTCACTTGCCTTATAAATGCTTTCATATTTTACATGTCTACCTATGAGAACAAGTAACCACGACATCTGACAGAATTTAAATGCTTGCTGGCAGAAAATAGGTTTCTACTGCATTCTTTTGTCTATCTCTGTGCAAATGAAAATTTGTATTCTGCTATGGTAAATTCTCTAGTGCATTAGGTACTTTAAAGCACAATTTTTTGGATGTTGCTCTTGTTCCAGGTTTGATTCTTTTTGGGGGTTATAACTACCTACTGTTGTATTAGTTTCCCATTTTTTCTTCTACAAATGCATGAATATATAAACAACTAATCATATATAATAGTTTTTCTTTCACGAGTTTTGTCAAACAGTTCACCTATTTTCTGTATGCTCCCATTGTTTGCATTTATGCCTACGAGGACAATAACCATGACTTTTAACAAAATCCCTCTATCCTTTATGCTTTGATGACAACGGAAAAGCTCAAAGCAACACACTGTCGACTCATTGTTTGAAAGCTCTCATTATATCACGTTGACATAATTTTGGTTCCAAAGCCCTCTTTATGGGACCGCTTTGCAGTAATAAAAAATATACAAACTTTATAGGGCTCACATGCATGAAGTAAAATGGACAAGAGGGTTTCTACATAATTCCTATCAAACGCAGATATTTTTTCTTCTACAAATGCATGAATATATAAACAACTAATCATATATAATAGTTTTTCTTTCACGAGTTTTGTCAAACAGTTCACCTTTTTTTGTATGCTCCCATTGTTTGCATTTATGCCTACGAGGACAATAACCATGACTTTTAACAAAATCCCTCTATCCTTTATGCTTTGATGACAACGGAAAAGCTCAAAGCACTATGAAACCCTACTTGCATTTCTCGTATCAAATAGAAGAAAACAATGAAAAGTTACCTCTTCTGACCTCAAGCAATTCGTCTCTCACTGTCCAGTGTGCAACTCTGCAACTACAAAATCCCCTGCTCGGCCACACAATAGAGCACTATGAAATACAGCTTCGTTATGCACTTTAATGTAACGAAACTCTAAAAATTAACAAATTATCACCTCAAGTAACTCGTTTCTGGGTCTGGACTCTGCAACTATAACATCTCCTGCTCAGTCGCTACAAACTCTTCCTCAGAACACGCTTACAGAACACAAAAACAACACACGCAAAGTAATAGAGATGCATAGCAAGTGGCTTAACTCTATATTAAATGACCAAAGTACCCTGGCCACGCGTGGCCACCAAGCCATTCCAGCGCCTTCACCTTGAGCCAGATGCCATTTAATGCATTTAATTTGTATTCATGCATTACGTACGTCTACCCGCCAGTTTTTATAAACTATGCCTTTGGTTAAATTTATTTAATCAATTTATGCGCTCGCATTTTCCTGATATTTTAATGCATTTAATCTACATTCATGGATTACGTACCTCTAGCCGCCAACTTTTAAACTATGCCTTTGCTTAAATTTATTTAATCAATTTATGCATTCGCATTTTCTGAATTTTTAAACGAAAATGATTTATAAAGCTACTCGGACGAATAGAAAAATAGATAAATGCTAATTTTCCAATATATAAAATAGCTCTCCAAATTCAAAACTATACAAAAATAAGTAGTATGTTAAATGGCGAAATGTGATTGGCGATGTCATTGTTAAAAGTAAGCGACATAATATTCTCGGCCCATGTGAACTAATAATATTTACATTTCATGGTTGATGGGCGTTTGGTTTAAGGGCAATGTCGTGTTGAAATGTCAATTCAAAGAATAATAATATTTACATTTAATTTGATATTTTTCATGATATTATTAATATTCTATCCTTTTAATTTGTGTATAAAGTTTTATATTGAATGATGGTGTATAATTGTATGTAGCATTTACTGTATTGTGTATTTATTTTAGTCTTATTAAATAAAATATATTAAGTGATATGAAATGGGACAAAATGAATATAGAGAATAGATAAAATTTTCAGATCAACTTTAAGTGACATTAAATGGTGGATGTTCACACATCAAGACTTTTTACTTCTTCACATTATTTAATTAATAGATAAGTCACAAGTCACAATTTGTGATGATAATTGAGTTTATATTCTCACTCTTCACTTTCACTTTTACTCATAAATGTGTCACAATTTAGAATAGTAATTGAATTTATAATTTTATAAAGAAATGAGAAAAATAAATCTGCATTATGATATTGCTATAAGGATTCATGTATGTAGTTTTTTAAGTCAAATTCATTGACTCATGTTTCATGGGTAGTGGTTTACAAGAACCCATCTCTCATAATAATGAATGGTCCACTTGGCACTCATTGCATCTAGCCGATGCTCATAGAGGTGAAGCATTGGGCCTTCCTAGGAGGTCAACCATCCTTGTACTACTCCAACTCAAGTGAGCTTAACCATGGATTTTCCCCAAAGGCTAAACCCACTTAGCTTGCAACCCCATTTGCAAAAGAAATCAACAAGTGTTGTACCTTATGAATCATTCATTATAGAGCCCCTTTAGCTCATCAATTGATAAGTAGGAGGTATTTTACACTACTATGGAAAATACTCACTACTTATCAATAAATCTACATTTTTAAAAATTTATATTTACACAAATTAAATAAATACCTACCATTATAAATAAAATTTACCTATTAATATAATTATTATACAAGGCTCAAATCACCCAATTATAAATAGAAAACATTATGTTATTTAAATTATCTAATCTTGAAGATGTATACAAACTTCAATGTGTTGAGGAAATGTGAGTTCATGCAATCATATAAATTTATAGCACAAATTAGTATCAAGTAAATCAAAGAAAAGATAAAACAAAATAACAAAATACCATTCAACAAAACATGGATTTACATGGTAAAACCATAACAATACACCAAAGAAACATCCACGAGGAAAATTATCAATATTCTTGTTACTTAAAGAAATATTACAGTCTTCACATGACTATTACTATTACAAATTATTTTCTTTTCAAGGCTACAAAGATATTGTAGCGTCAAAGGGGTGGTGGGCCTAGCTTGGTTGGCTAAAGCATCTTAATGTAGGCAAGAGGTCACGAGGTCTAGTCTCCTCACTATCCCTACGGTATCGAAGGGTGTGTCATGCCAGTGTCACCAGTCATGTGAATAATTTTTACCAAGCACATTAATATTGTGGGTTGAGGGGCCTAGCTTGATTCGCTAAAGCATCCTGTTGTAGGCAGCTAGTCACCAGGTCTAGTTTGCCCCTATCCCTGTGGTACCAAAAGGTATGTCATGCCAGCGTCACCAATGACGTGAGAAAAGTTTACCTTGTGCATTGTAGTTTATAGGGGGGCTACCCAATTCTTGTACTCTAACAAAAAGATATTGTAGCGTCAAAAATTGTCACCCTTGACAATTTCACACTAGGTTTTGCTCCCCCTAAATGATTGGACCTAATTATGTACCTAATTTCATATTTTTATGATTAATTGCCCATTATAAATATTTATCAGAAAAGAAAATGTGGGAAATCAATTAGGCATTTAATATTTTCCCATGATACTTTTGATTACTAAAAATTAGGGATCTAGTATAGGGTGCCCTACACCTAGACTAGCATATTTGGCTCCAAATTTAAATATGTAGGTGTTGGTAATTTATTATTTAAAATTAAAATTTTAATTGTTGGCTATTAGAATTTAATTTTCAAGAAATTAGATTGATTGCATAGAAATACATATCATTTTCATAATTTTTAATTAACAAGCAATTTTAAGAGCAAAAAAATTATTTCAAAAATCATTCAAGGGTAGTCAAGCGAAAAAAAAATATATTTATTACAACATTTTATCATCCAAGCATCATGTCAAATTTATGTGAGTTTTATTTGTATTTTACATGTATTTCATTTTTGAGCACTAACACTTGTGGTTTTCAAATCAAATCAATTCAAGCAAGAATTAATCATTGAAGGTGATAAACACGATTTCAATCCATTAAGGAGATTAGATCTGAGTGGTGAGTTGCAAAAATATTGTCAATTCAATACTTATTTATCATCTAACCTCTATCCCTCAAAAGGATAAGCTCTCTTTTATCATCATCATTTCAATTGTGGAGGTAGAAATACCAACATAGGGTTTGACTGAGGTAAGCCCTTGTATTGCATAACCCTTCCTCTCCTTTCCTATTTGCATGTTGCAAATCTAAAGAAAATTGGAGAAGTTGAAGGCTATTTATTCATCCTTACATCAAAAACCTATAAGTTGACAAGTCATATAATCTACGATAGCTCAATAACAAATGAAGATACAACAACCAAATTAGGAAGATAGAGGCTACAAACAAAGAACCTCAAACCTGTGAAAGAAAATTTAGGTTTCAAGTCCTTAGTCTTGGTGGAATTGTGTCCTTGTCCACCCATATCCCACTCAAAATTGAATTACAAGTGCATCAGTGTCTTCCTTCTACTTTTTTGGAACTTAGATTTTTTAGTGTGTTTTAATTCTATCATAATTCATCTTAGGACATTGTATTTGCATATTTTACCTAGTTATACCATTGTGTCACATCAATTTGTCAATATCAAGCCCTACCACCACCATTAGGAATCTAGATTTGGAGGTGGTTGACTTGCCTTCAAGGTTGCAAGTCAATCTTGTATCTTGGCCAATTTGGATTCCCTTTTTATTGTTTAGTGTGGAAGGTGGTCTTAATCTAAATGGTCTATACATTAGATCCTTGATTCAACTTTTTCTAGCTAAACATTTTTGTGAACCTAACTAATTTTTTCATAATATACCTTCTAAAATTAGAAGCATTCATCATATATCTAAATTTTAGCATCCTTTATTTTGCACTTATCATTTAAGCATCCATCATTTCATAAAAAGTGCATTGAAAAGTCACAAATTTGCATAGTATTTTGAATTTAAAGTTTAAACTAGGGTCAAATTTTATTCATCATAAGTTAGATCTACATCATAATTGCATTTAGAAATTTGCATTAGGACATATTAGATCTCAAGGAAAATTTGAAAGTGTTTGAAGCATTTATTTAGGCATATGCATATGGTGGAAAAAGTGGCAAAGTGCATTATTATTATTGTAAAAAGGAATAATATTGTTCATTTCCATATTTCATCACTTAAGATTAGTCATTTTTTGTGTTTATCAATCTAAAAAGTGCATTTGGAATTGCATTTATTGATTAAACATTTTGAAAATTGCTTGCATACTTATGTTTTACATTACAAAATCATAAATCTATAAAATTATAGAAGTTTATTTACTTTTAGACCTAAATAGTCACAAAAAAAACCTAAACATTGTATAATACACTAAAACTTTGAATTTAGCAACAAAATTTGCTAATCTTGGGTGTCCTTACACCCTAGACCTATCATTTTTAGCTTAGATTTTAATTACATATCTATTTTAGTGTTTGTTGTGTGTTTTTTCTTTCTATTTTTATAGATTGTTACATTTACTATTACTGTCATGTACTTTCCTAGTATAGTAGGCCTACTTAAGAATTTTGAAACTCATATGAGCTTCACAACCTAGTGTCCTACTACTAATACCCCCATGAGATGAAGTTGCAAACTTATGGTATCTTGCATTATCACTACATGGACACTATGGAGCATGTGTTCTCTCACTCTTTCATACATGGTATTGTTAATACCCAAACCATTTTGAACTACTTTCCTAGTCCCATAATGTCAATGACTACATCACAATTCAACATTTGTGTGGAATTAGACTTAGAGGGTCTTCAAGAATGTCGAATAGTACCTATTGTGGATAACCTTAAGAATTTTATCAATGATTCCCAAGGAATAGAATTGTTGTGTAATCAAGATCATATAATCGATGCTAATATCCCTACAATAGCTAGTTGCACTCAATAATTCTAAGAAACTAAAAACCATGGAGGAAACCAAGTCTCCTTCCCTACAACCATACCTTCTATTCCCACATTCACACCCCATATCATAGCTTCAACAATACAATACACCAATGGCCTAACTCCAAGCTTAGGGCTTCCTACTAGGAATCCTTATAGTTTTGTCACATCACCCATCACACCTACATATTCATCACCCTTCATAAAAATGAAACACATGGCCCACCAATCAGTTACACACTCATCATATTCAACAAACTCTCAAAACATTTCAAACAATGATCTGATCATAAAATAAATTTTACATAATTGGACATCACTTCAACAACAAATATCCATGTTAAAAGGCATGTACACCAATATGGGGTACAAGAAATTGGCCAAATGCCCAAAAATGAGAAAAATTTGCTTGTATATTGAAGAAATTCAAATAACTTGCTTGTGTTACTTGATAAAAAAACACACTCCTATTTTAGAACTCAAAACATGATTACATTTTTAGAACAAAAACATGCACATGTTTAAATTATGATAGAAAAATGTATATGCAATTTTTATGAACACAAAATGTGTACACATTTTATGAAAGAAAAAAGTGTATGCATTTTTATGAAAGCAAAATGCATATGCATTTTTCTCAATAATGTTATAAAAAAAATCCTATGCATTTTTCTCACTCACAACCCACATTTTCTGAAACATTTTTCTTGTCATCAATCCAACATAATGCGAATGTGTTTTTTCCCTTTGTAACCTAGCTTCACAATGCTACACTAGAGAAGAGGTAAGTATTATTTTTTTGTGCATTAGATTTAAAATTTTCTTACATTTAAAAAAATGATTGTTTTTTATCAATTTCATATTTTTTTGAAATTTTATAGCATATCATATAAACCTTGAGCCACAATCAAATTTAAATGATGAAATGCCCAAGGAAATCCCTAGGATTCCTAACCCTCTTCCAACCCTTCCAACAAACTCTAGAAAAATCCAAGAGGATTTGTTAGTGTAGTGTAGGAAAATGTACCCCTTTACATTTTCACACTTTTTTTGGGACCCTCATTTAAATTGGACTTAATTAGGCCTTAATAAGCCCTATTTTAAATCTACAAGCCTAAAACTTATGTTTTGCAAAGAGGAAACTAGACAATAATTAATGCCACCACATAACACTTTACCTTGAGCAATGTGTGTTCCAAGAATAGGCAACTAGGACCCATTCACCCATGGAAAATGGGTTCACCCTAGGCCTTTGAACCTGAATATAAATTGTATTTTTGGTGGTATTTTAATTTCCCCAAATTCAAATTTTAATATCAACTTTCCATGTTTAATTTTCTAGAAATTAAGGATACATACCTATAAATACAAGGTTATTTTATCAATTCAAGTCTAAGTTTTCCAAGAATCAACATTAGATTTTATATGCAAGCATTCCTAAAGAAAAAATTATGATCAAAGGCATTCAAGAGTAGATTTATCAGTGATTTATAGTAGGAATCAAGATCTCAAGAATCGTGTCAAAGTCTTTTGTAATCATGCAAGTTTTTGGAGCTAACATTGTGATGTAAGTTTCAATGATTCAAGCAAGCATTCAAGTCATATTTGAAGCATCAAGATCCACATTCCATTGAAGCCATTTCATGCAAGATCAAGATTAATATTGTAACCTTCCAAATTTTTGCTCAAGGGTTTGGTGAGTTTCAATTATATAGAAATTATTCATTCATCATTCCTTTCACATTTCATTATTTCAATTCAAGTTTTAATTACCCAAATGATGTTTGACCGAGGAAAACCCCCATTCACCATAAATAAACAATGTTTCTCTCATGTTTGTGTTGTAGATCTTAGGTTGAAAAGGATTGGAGATCTCAAGAGAAAGATTGGAAAAGTTGTCAAAGTTACAAAAGGTGTCATCAATTAACAGAAACTCACCTACAAATCTAATTTCTAACTTTCTAACACTAAAACCTAGATCAAATAGAAGTTACAAATTAACATCAGAGGTTCCCAAAAGTTATTTGAAAACCCTGAGCAAAGACCCATTCTCCCATGGGTGAATAAGTCCTAGTTTGCCTCCTGAAACTACCTTTTGGTGATTGGCACACAATGTCTAACCCTTCTTAAATGTACAAAAAGTTTGTTGTTTCTATTAGTATTGAGCTTTAAATTTATTTTTCAAATTTGAATGAGCATAATTGAGTAGATTTTCTATTTTTAGTTTTTCTCCCAAAAGTATTGTTTAGGTTGATACCCCCATCCTCAATTATCAATAGATTGTCTCATTGAGTTGACTCTCCCAAGGGTTGTAAGTCAATTCTTTGTGTGGATCTCAATTCTTAATGAATAAAAGAAAATAGGTCCATACTTTGTGAACCCTTGTTCCATCACATTCCTCCCCACTCAAAAACCTTATTTTCCACGGTTTCATTCTAGTGACCATGATGATCTTGCCCTATAAACTTTTTGAATTTAGAGTCCACTCAAACCCTATATCTCAAATTTGCATTGCTTTGCATTATTTTGCATTGTGTTGCATTGATTTGAATATCATATAGGGTTCTTAAGTTACATTAGTTTGCATATCATTCAGGGTTCTAGGTTTGCATTTTTGCATTCTTTAAAATATGAAAAATTCAAAACATTTACTGCTTTTGTTAGCATTGCATGAGCAGTCACTTCAATCAGAAAATTGAATCAAAATTGCATCTTAAAATAGGTATTTTTTCTTGTCATTTAGCATCATTTTACACTTGCATTTAGATCTTATTAAATTCTAGAAATATGAAACTGTAACTACCTATTTGCAACTAGAATCTAAAAACATAAACATTCACTCAAAAATCTATAATTTAATTTTTTATTTAGCCATGACACGAGACCCATTTACCCATGGGTGAAGGAGTCCCTAATAAAGCTTGTTTCTGTATTTTTGGGCATTAAAAACCCTTTTTCTACATTCTCTATTTCTATATTGAGGTTCCTATTTTAGTTTCTAGATTTTTTTTTTTTTGCAATTATTTACACTAAGGCTAATTGATCAATTCAAGTGCATTTCAAAATTAAAAAAAATGGAATTAAAAGACATCATTTTCAAGTTTTTGCACAATATAGTAAAAAATTATCTTGTTTAAAATCTAGAAATTGCTCTCTTTTTACATATTTGCATTGCATTTCCTATTGTTGATTGTTTCGTACCTATTCTTAATTTTGGGTGCACCTTAGGTTTGTTGAAACTTGTATGAGGTTCACAACCTAGTTTCCTATTCTCAATACTATCATGAGATGTAGTTCGAGACTCATGTCATCCCATGATACATAACTCACCATGGATACTGGCTTTTCTAACCCTTTCACTCATAGTGTTGATACTAGTACACCCACTATGGACCATACCCTTGAAAATTCATTTTCTATGACCCTCTTATGAACAAAAATATTACTAATGTTGAATCAATTGTTGCTAATGTCCCTCAAGAAAACCTAAGAAAAATGGATGAAGAACTAGACAAATTGCAAAAAATTGTGACTTCGGGATACATTTCTAGTACTATGATTCTTGTCATAGATAAGATGAGGAGAATGATTGATAATGAACTAGGAATAGAAGTTATGTGTATCCTATCTCACATTATTGATAAAAATGTCCCTACAATGACTACTTGTGCTCAAACTTTGGGGTATTCTCAAAGTCAAGCTAGAAATTTAATTCCTCCTTCCACAACAATGACCTCTATTTTGACATACACTAATCCAACTATTACTAAAGCCATACAAATTACTAGCAATTTCAATATCACCTTAGGTGTTTCCACTAGGAATCACTTTAGCTTTGTGCATTCAAATCTCATATCTCCTAATACATCTCCCTTGACAAATTTACAATTCACTTTCCCTCCAAACACATATACACCTCCACCTTATTCACCTCCATATCACAACACAGACAACGATCCTATCCTTAACCAAATCTTACAAAGTGTTTCATTCCTTCAACACAAAATTGCTACATTGAATCAAAATCAAAATGGACAACATTCACAATATTTCAAAAGAAATCCCTTATGCTTGGAGATATTGAGAACACAAATGCCAAAAGTTATAGAGATTCCTAGATTTCAGAAATATGGTGGGAAAGAGATCCTGTTAGCCATGTTTCCATATATATATATATATACTTATGTAGTGACTTCATTTTGTATGATAAAATCTTGGCTAAACTCTTCCCTAGATCCTTGGAAAGATACTACCTTGGAATGGTTTTGTTCTCTACCGAATAATTCAATACATTCATTTAATGAACTTGTTGATGCCTTCCTTAATCATTTCCAAGTGCACATGGGTCCTAAGGTGACCTTAGCAGATTTAATGAAATTTAAGAAAAAAGGATAATGAAAAGGTCACTGAATTTATTTCCTATTATTGATTTCTTTACTCACAAATCAACATTAGGATTCCCGATCTTGATCTTCAATGAATGTTGATTGAAAAATTGTAAAATAAGCTTCAAGATAAGATTGGGATGATGAAATTTCCCTCCTTCACAAAATTGTGTACAACCCTTCGTGATTGCCAAAATTCAGTTAGTAGTTGTGAAGTGAAAACTCCCTCTAACCATCTTGAATAAATCTGAATCCATGACTCAAACCAACTACCAATCATTCAAGAAACCAAATAAGGGATTTATACAACTCAATGATCCTCAACCAATTCAACATGTTGACACACAAGTGACTTCTATAAAGACAACAAATCCATATACATTTGGGGAGAGGAATAAAAAATTTACCCCTCTACCTAATACCCTTCATTCCATAATGTTTCTACTCTTAAACAAGAATTTAATTTCCTTACCTCCTATTAGAGCTCTTGATCCTACTAAGCCTTTACCTCCAAACTATAGACAAAATTACTTTCTCCATTATCATTGGAAAAATGAACATGATACAACATATTGTAACATCTTAAACATATTGTGCCAGACCTCATTGATTCTAATCACATTCAAATTGGTCGTGTTAATGATCATGGTAATAATTTTGTTGCACCTCCCAACCAAAATTTGCAAATATATTACCAATCCTATGTGAAATCATAACATCTCCTTTGTCAAAGCTAGTGAAATCATGGTGGTGATAATGTGACTTCTTCTTGGTGGTGTCATTGGGTTTGATTTCCTTCAATATTGTGACCTTTTTGAGCATATGACATTCCTCTTAGTGGTGTGCTATGGATTGCATTCCCTAAGATGTGAATCTTTTATCCTTGACTTGTCCTCTCTTGGAGACATTAGGCACAATGTTCCATAAGAGGATACCTTTCATGAATTAAGAAAAAACCCTTTGAATATCTTATTTGCATGTTTATTCATAAGTTCCTAGCATAATGCAACTTACTAGCCTTGTAAAGCTCAAAGTTACACCCTTTTTCATGGCCACCAAGCATAATATGCCTTGCTTGCCAATAGGGCCATGTTTTTTCATACATTATTAGCGTAATAGAGCTTGCTAAGCCTTATGAAGCTCAAAGTTCATATTGTGTGGCAGCTTATTAAATTTATTAGGAGGTATATGACTTTAGTATGGTTAGTTCAATGGGAGCCTAATAAGACTCTCTCATTGGCCACTTCCTTGGGCTTACCTAGTAGACAAAAGATTTCACTAGCCCTATGAGCACATTGTTGTTTGCATAGTAGACAACGAGTTCCACTTGTAAATATGTTTTGGATAAACAACTAAGGCTTGGTCCATATTGAGTTGGACAAGCAGTCAAGGCTCAAGATGCATCCATTTTTCTTTTCTTTCTTTTTTCTTTGAGTCTTTGACACTGTATGATTGAGTATCTTGTCATTGCTACTACATATTTAAGAAAGGTATGTGTCTCTTTGTTCCTTTTTGGCTTGTTCTGAGATCTTAGATCTTGGGGGCATGATCATCCTACTTGACCTTTATTGTCTTACCATTCCAATGATTGTAAAATTATACCTCTCTTTATTGTTTAATTTAGTGTGATTTGGATGCAAGGTCACCCTCTCACTAAAGTCAGGGCTAAATGTAGTGTAGGAAAATGTACTCCTTTGCATTTTCACACTTTGTTTGGTCCCCTCATTTAAATTGGACTTAATTATGCCTTAATAATCCCTATATTACATCTACAAGCCTAATAAATTACATTTTATAAAGGGGAAACCTAACAATAACTAATGCCAACACATAACACTTTACCTTGTTCAATGCATGTTCCGACAATAGGTACTTGGGACCCATTCACTCATTGGTGAATGGGTCTGCCCTAGGCCTTTGAACCTAAATTTAAATTATGTTTTTGGTGCTATTTTAATGTCCATGAATTCAAGTTTTAATGTCGGCTTGTAGTTTTTAGTTTTCAGGAAATTAAGGATACATACCTATAAATACAAGGTTATTTTATCAAATCAATTCTAAATTTTTCAAGAATCAACATTAGATTTATATGCAAGCATTCCTAAAGAAAATATTATGATCAAAGGCATTAAAGAGAATATTTATTAGTGATTTTTAGCAGCAATCAAGATCTCAAGCATCATTTCAAAGTATGTTGCAACCATGCATGTTTTTAGAGCTAACATTGTGATGTAGGTTTCAAAGATTCAAGCAAGAATTCAAGTCATATTTCACGCATCAAGATCCACATCCATTGAATCCATCTTATGCAAGATCAAGATCAATAAATTGTATACTTCCAAAGGTTTATTCAAGGGTTTGGTGAGTTGCAACATAGCACTTGTTCATTCATCATTCCTTTCACATTTTATTATTTCAATTCGAGGTTTAATTACCAAAACAAGGTTTGACAAAGGAAAATCCCCATTCACCAAAAGAAAAAATTCCTTCTTCTGTTTGTGTTTTATATATTAGGTTGAAAAAGGATTGGAGATCTTTTGAAGAGAAAGATTGGAAAATTTGTCAAAGTTGCAAAAATTGCCAAAGTTGTCAATTCATAGAAACTCACCTACAAATCTAATTTTTGACTCTTCAACACTAAAACCTGGATCAAACAAAAGCTAGAGATTGACATTAGAGGCTCCCAAATTTTTTTTGAAAAGCTTGAGTAGAGATCCATTCACCCATGGGAAAATGATTCCCAATTTACCTCTTAAAATTTCCTTTTGGTGACTAGTGCAAAATCTCTAACCCTTCTCGGATTTGTAGAAATTTTGTTGTTTTAGTTAGTAGTGAGCTTTAAATTGTTATTTCAAGTTTGAATGAGCATAATTGAGTATTTTTTTTTATTTATTTTTTTCTCCCAAAAGTTTTGTTCAAGTTGATACCCCATCCTCAATCATAAGGAAATCAATAGATTCACTCATTGAGTTGACTCTCCCAAGGGTTGTAAGTCAATTATTTGTGTGGATCTCATTTGCTAATGAAATAAAGGAAAATAGGTCCATATTTGGTGAGCCCCCCTTCCATCACATTCCTCCTCACTCCACTTACACTATTTTCCATTGTTTCAATTAGGGCATCTAGAACAAAATAAAGTTGTAATTTCTAAATTAGTTTCAAAATTGAGGGGTTCAACATCAAACTATCATCACCTATCCCTTTCCTCGGGATTGGAAGTAATTATGATGAATATTGACACAATCACAAATCAAACAAGTCAATGAAAAACATATAAATATTCATGTGGTCAAGCTTATGCAACAAAATTGTTCTATAATCAAGTGAAAAGGAAATAAATAAGAAAATAAAACATATGTGTTCTTTTTATGAATCTTAGAACCAATGAATCTATTCCTCCAAATTCAAAGAGGTTTCCAATACATTGGTGTAATCATGATGAGATCAAAAATATTTTTTTGGGAGAGGTGGTGGATGGTCTTTGACCAACCTCCATGTAATAATTATGAGGTACCGCTCTAATTTCCAAGAAAACTATGCTATGATTTTATCCTTCATAAAATTCCTAATTATTTTGAAATGAGGGAGTTTCAAAGTAGAGGTGGAGGATCTTCCTAAAATAGACCAAGAGATATTTAGGTAGATAACTATGAAAACCAAAGAAAACTAGCACAAATACTTATTTATCATGTAATAGTTCAAGTTGCTATTAGGGAGAGTCTGGAGGTGTAGACTCTCTATGTAGTTGCTATCCTGAAAGACACCATTATAGAGCATGGCATATAGATATCCCAACCTTTTACCTCACACAATGATGCAACAGTGAAACATCTATAAACTGAAACAAAAAGACAATAACATCAAACAAAAACTTAGAAACTAAATTGTAAATGCCAAAAAATGTAATGTAGAATATGCAGAGGGACTAATTCGCCAAGGGTGGCAAATAAGTCCTAGTGATGATTTTTTGAAAATTTTCAAAAAATTTAAGTTGGATTTTATGCTTTTTATGTTTTCTAATATTTTTTTGAGATGCAAATGTAGAATTTGAATGATTTTCAATGAAATTAGATGCAAAAATTCAAGCTAAATGAGATTTCACTAATGTAAAATTTGAAACACTAGAATGCAAATTAATCAATGCAATGTTAATGCAAGCTAATTCTAGGATGAAATGTACTCCAAATCAAAATTACAATGTCCTAAATGAAATTTCACCAAAATGGAACCTATAAAAATGGGGGATAGGTTGATCAAGTGCTATCACACCCACTTTCAAAGATATTCCACTCAAGGATAACGGGTGATCCCACAATAGTGGTTTACAATTTTTGGCCAAATTGGACATTGAAATATTTTTTTTTAACTAAATCTTCACTTTTAGGCACCTATAGTGGCTAAATTGTGAGGGCTTTGAAGATGATGCAAACTAGAGTTTCATCACATTTTTTCTGTAGATTCTAAAAATATTTTTTTCAAAATTTTTGGAATCAGATTGCACTTTTTTTTCCATCTCCCTTGAAAACTAGTTTTTTTCAGAAAATATCATTTTTAAAAAGTGGTGCACACCGTTTAACACATAAATTTTTTTCCAATATGATAAAATTATACCTTTTAACGTAGATTTGTAACTCGATATCTAGTGCTTCCACTTGGTTAGATAGTTCTTTTTAATGAATATTTTTCTTTAATCAAGTTTTGAAGTCAAACCAATTACAATTCAGACATAGGCGAACCGTATAACACATAACTTTTTTTGTATGTATCAAAATTCAAAAAAAAAATTGTTGGATCAAGGGCTTCAATATCTAGTGCACTCATATTTTTCAATTTTTTTTGATAATTTTCTATTTTTCCACATGTACAGAATAAAGACCTTCATTTTTGGTGAAAAAGCTACACCGGTAAAACTAAAAAACAAATACATAATAAAACCAAAATATTAAATTATTCATTGATAGCTAACTATATTCATTGGATAGCTCAATACAAGGACTACTTGATTCCAGTTGGGTTTGTGAAGACTCTACCATTTTCATGTTTAAATTGAGCTCAAGTGAAAAAATAGGTTTTGTGTTTGTGAGAATGAGGATATGGGTGTTTTCAGACGAACCCCTAGGGGTTCGAGCAAACCACCCTTCCTAATGCACTTATTTTGGTTTTTTTGGTGGGTAAGATTCAAATTGGTTTGCTTGAACCCTAGTTGAAGTGAACCCCTTATGGGTTCGTGTGAACCAGTAGGTTCATACAAACCCCCAAAATCACATTTTTTTTCCTTGGGGTCATTTTTTGTGAGTTTTCCTTCCTCACTGGAATTGTAAACCACTTTTGTGGGTTTACCCTAACCCTAGAGATCTCAATGCAAAAAGAGAAAGAGATCTCGGGTAAGAGGGTTGTTTTAGGACCGAAGTGAATGTGGTCTAATTAGGGGTTCACTCACCAAGCCCAAACTTGAAAAGATAATGAAATGAAAATCCCTAATTGAATGCAAACTAAAGCTAAATGACCTAGGGAAGCGAATAAAATGTAACAAAAATTTACAAAATTAGAAAGTGTGTAGCTGGGAAGCAAAATAAGGTTGAATGGAGATCTGAACCATTGGAAAAACTACTCTTATTTCTAACTAGAACTCATTTGCCGAGCTGGGAGAATCAGTCTTATGTCTTGGAAACTATG
>VDFB02194364.1:0-28441 GCA_007258455.2 Sequoia sempervirens | reverse complement strand
CAATTTCTATTTTTAGAATGCTGATTTTTGTGCTTCAACGGACGAATTTTTGAGAATTTTTTCCGAGATATGGGTTTTGTTCAGAATGACGATACAAGACAACCCAGATCGTCCGTTTTTGAAAATCTTGAATTTTGACTGAAAAAGCAGCAAACCCTAATTTCTTCAATTTTTCCTGAAAAAAGCTGGCATCTGGGTTTTGTTCAGAACATCGTTTGAAATGGACCCAGTTGATTGTATTTGCAAAACTCTGACGTTTGATTGAAAAAGCAGCCAACCCTAGGTTTTCGAAAAAAACTGCGATATGGGTTTTCTTCAGAAGACTGATTGGAAAGGACCCAGATGGTTGAATTTTGAATGCACTGAGGTTTTCACTGACATGCAAGGTAAAAGCACTTGCTGCAACTTGATGAAGTTCTTGAAAAATTCTTCAGAAGGTGGAGGCAAAAAGACCCAGATAACTGAAAAATTGAAAGCCTTGGCATTCTGCTTGAAAAATTTGATCTTCTGGAACAAAAAGCTTGAAAGAACAATGGTTTATGCTTGCTGGTCTGAAAAATCTGATGTAAAACCAGCAACTATGAATTCTTTAATCACAAAAATTTCTCAAACTTGCTGCTCCAACTTTCTCCTCTGGATGCTACCTGCAAAAATAATGAAAAATACATTGAAAAGAAGTGTTAAATAGACTTAGGGTTCGATTTTAGGTTTTGCTTTTTTCTGCTTTTATTTCAAAACCCTAAATCTCATCTTCTCAACTTGGACGCCATCTTCTTCTCAAGCAAATTTTGAAATTTTGAAAATCTTCAAAAATCTTCTAAGGCATGAAGGTTTGGGCGCCTTTCTCCAAGAGGGGCGCTCAACTTCACCAGTGTTAGTCAAAATTCTCACTTTTTCAACTTTTCTCAATTTCAACATGCCACTTCGCCACTGATTTCTCGTTGATTGGTTTACCCAACAGGCGAGCTGAGTGGTTCACTGCGGAGCCGGACTGATTCTGAAGAAGATGTTCTGGAGGCACCTCCGGCTAAAAATTTAATCTCGACCTCCGAATTCATGGGAGGCTTTTCCTTCTAGGGGCGCCCAACTTCTCCAGTGTTAGCCATTTTCCTGACTTCCAAGTTCTTCCTTCTCCCTTTGATCTTCTGGTGAATCTTCGATTCCGGGAGCTACGTTGATCGGACTGACTGTCTGAGTGTTTCGTTGGATAGCCAGACTGATTTTGGCGAGGCCTTCTTGGACGCTACTTCTGCAAATTCCATCATCTGAAGGCTTTAAAATTTGGGCGCCTTTCTTCAAGGGGGGCGCCCACTTTCATCAGACTTAGAAAAATCTTCAATTTATTCATGTCTTTCACTTCTTCGGGCGACCTTGTTGAATCTTGAGCTCCGGGTGTCGGATTGACTGATGGTTGTGCTCATCGCGAAGCTGACGGAGAATAAAGGGGGGTGCTCTGGAGACACGTTGGTCAAAAAGTGAACTTTCACCCTTCAAAAGGTTGGGCGCCTATCTTGACTGGGGGCGCCCAGTTTACCAACACTAAGTTTATTTTTCACCTTTTTCACTTTTGCTTTGAATTTCTCTTTTCACCTCTCGTCGGACCTTCTGTTCAGCCTTTTGAATCTGATGACTGCGAGCTCCGTTTGTCGTGCTGAATAGCTCACTGCAAAGCCAGTTGAATTCTGAAGACATCCCGCTATAGCTTCGACTGCAAATTCCTCTGTTTGCACCCTTGAAAAGTTGGGCGCCTTTCTCTTCTTAGGGCGCCCAGTTTCTCCAGACTTAGAATAATTCATAATTTATTCAACTTCAAGTTTCAGATTTTCACTTTATACCTTCTACTTTGACTTGAATTTGCCGGAGACTGGATCATCAGATGCTCTGACGGGGATATCCATCGCGAAGCTGACTGAGAACTGAGCAACTTCCATTGGAGACCGTAACCCTAATTTCTTCATCTGATGCCCTAAAAAGGTGGGCGCCTTTCTTCAACTGGGGCGCCCAAACTTAGCAGACTTAGAAAATTTTCATGACTTTTCACTTTTCTTCCTCGATCCTCGTGCATGTTCATCATTTCACTTTCTGCTGGAAGTTTTGAATGCTAAAATTAACGCCTGGCAGTCGGATGACCTCCATTGATGACCTCGGAACTCCAGATATGCTTCTGAAAAAGCTGAATAGACCCAATAGGGCAAAACTGATTATTTTAAGATTCTGACTGCACCAGCCTGATACGGACACATTTTGAGCCAATCAAAATCGCCTGACCCCGCCGACCAACTTTCTATTTTTAGAAATTTTCTATTTTTAGAAAATTTTGCCAGTATCCGTTTCGAAAGAAACCCAGAAAAACCCAGAAAACTTTACTATTTCGAGAAAATTTCTAAAAATAGCAGTTTTCCTAAAATTTAGGGATGAAAAACTGAGATCTGGGTTTTGTAGGTTAAGCCGCTCTTAGCAGACCCAGATCGTCAGAAATTGAAAAATTTGTGTTTTAACCCTCCATGCAAGACATGCACACCCAAATTTTGACCTTTTTGACTGATTTGACAAGACTATTACTCATTTCTTCAAAATGTAAGTGTAACAAAATTTAATTTTGGGGTACAACATTGCTAATGATCTGTAGCACCCCTCCATTTTTCTCTTTTGATTGAACAGTGTTCTCCTTTATGTTGTGTTTTATGCTAGTACTTTGGCTATGGAACTTGGTTACTAATTGATTGCGAACTGTAGAGCAATGTGAATGTTATAGTTTGGTGTGATGTTATTTTATTCTGATGTTATCTTTATGACATGTTTTGAATTAGCGTAGCAGATATTGAATTAATGATGTTTTATGCTTTTGATTATATTATTGATGTTAGATGCGTCAGTTAGAAAGTTTGTATTGGTGAAGGGAACGGGATGGTATCACTCGCTTGCGAGCGCCCTACGATTCTACGATTTCCTCTTCACGGTGTGTTTTATTATGTTATATATATGTATGTTCAATATACTCTTTGTTCACAGGTTGATAGGTACATGACATCAACTCCACCTAGTTTCACAGGTTTGAGCATGTCCATTGGCCAACGGTATTTTTTTGGGAGATAGTAGCTAGGTTTTTTGTGCCAAGTCATCACCCTAGTCATAGTGTGTCGTCGAGTTTTAGTCAGGTTAAGTTGTTTCTTTGTTGTTCATCTCTCCCTGATTTTTATTTAATTGCAAGTGGAAAAGGTAAATAAATGGCTTGTGTAGTTAAATTGATGATTAAATATATCTGGTTATGATGTTAGAAATATTATGGAATTTATTAATTAATTTAATTTAATTAATAAAATAATCTAATCTTGGATTAGATTTATTTTATGGATTAATTAAATTAATTGTGTGAAATTGAATTAAGCTATTCTTTTTGGAATTTTAAAAGTGTTAAATTATTTGAAAAGAAATTATTAAGAGTTTTGAATTCATTTTTAAATGGAAATTTTATAATAAAGTAAATGATTTAAATCTATTTTGAAATTTAATTGTGTTTTAAAGTATTTAAAATGCAAATATCTTGTAAATCCATAAATTAAAAGAATTAAATTTGTTTGAAAAAGAATTTTTTTTTTTAAATTATTAAAAGTGAGATATTTTGTAAATGCATGAAAATATCTATTGTTGAAAGATATTTATAATTAAAAATAAAATAAAAAAATATCTAGGAGATATTTTGGGGGTTTGACTATATTTGGGAAAAACTCTATGAGAGCAAAAAAAAAAAAAGACTTCATTTTGGAATTAAATTTTCAATTTGGTGGGGAGAATTGGTTGCAAAAGAAAAGAGGGTTTTGCTCTTGGTTGGATTCAATCTGGGATTTGAAAGTGGAGACTTGGAAAGAGATCTGGAATTTTGAATTGGCAAGAAGGTCAGCATCAGATTGTTTCTTCAAACTTCAAGATCGCAGGTTCTTCTTGTTTTAAATGCTTTGGAATTTTGGTTTTTCAATTTGAAAACTTGTTTGCAAACAAATTTGAAAAACCCTATGGAAATCATGAAGGAATTTAGAATTCTTGTAGAAAAACAAGCTCTTTCAATTGAAATTCTTAAGTTTAACAATAGGAAATTGAAATAAGAACAAAAAGAAATTAGAAACCTCTCTTTAAGATTTGGGTATTTCCAGAAATTCATATCATGAAATGGTGTTTGAAAATTATTTCTATTGTAAATTTTCTACAGAAAATTGGTTCAATTTGACTATAAAGCAATGAAAATTACTATATATATATATATATATATATATATATACATATATATATTTGATATATTTGCAGATGAGTGAAGTTATGCTAGGGAAAAATCTGTGGAAATATTTCTTTTTTTTTAAAAAAAAAAAAATTGTTAAAAGATTTTGTTCTGGAGAATTGCAGAACAGAGGAAAATTGTTATAAAATATGTATTAAAAAAAAATAATAAAATAAAAAATTTCTAAGTTTTAAATAGAGGGGAGGGGGGCCCTGCCCCACAGTCGCCTCCATGGGGGAGCGCTGTGGAGGTAGCGTTGCTGCCTCCAAGGCAACAGTGCCACCCACACAGCGCACCCCCATATGGGGGAGGCTGCGTGGGCAGCGTACCTCTCCCATTGGGAGGGGCAGCCTGCCTCTCCCATTGGGAGGGGCCGCAGCCCAATACTTGGGTTTGTTTGTTTTTTTTTATAATTATAAATTTTGTTTTTTATAAATATTTATTATTAATATTATATATATAATATATATATTATATATAATATATATATTATATGTATATATATTTTATTAATATTTAAATAAAAAAATTATTAATTTTTTATACATATATGATTTATATATATATATAATATGCATTAGTGTGTATATATATATTTTATATATTTTTTTTTTAAAATAATTGAAAATGGGAATTTAAATAGTTTGTTTTAAAATATATATATATATTTAAAATATAAAAATATATATATAGTTATATATTCAGTGTTCATATATATATAGTTTTGCATATATTTTGTTTAATAATAGTGTTTTTTTATAATGATTTTATTATTGATGCAAAGATTAATTTCACAGGAGAATGAGGTTATTAGGAAATTGTTTTGTTTTAATATTCATTGTAATCAGGAAAGTTAAAATCAAATAGTTAGTTTAGGCTTCTTATTACAAATGATGTTAATTATTTTAATTGATTACATGCGTTTCAGTAGTGCTTTGCTTAGATTTTAAAATGATTAATTTTGCAAAGGAGAAATAGTTATTTTAAAATGATATGTTTTAAATCGAAGAAGTAAATGTTTATTTTATTATTATTTAAACACAATTAAGAAATTAAAGATTTGGGTTTAAATTTTATCTTTTGTTTGAAAGAGACGTTATGAAATCAGTTTTATTGTAGCAATAAATTACTGAATGTTAATGATCGAAGTGGATTTAGGAAATCCAAATATAGATTTAATTCCTGTTTGATCACCCTTCTTGAATGTTCACTTCATCAATTTTCGCTTTGGAGAATTTGTTTTGAAGGGTTGTTAAGTCTTCCAGAAGGGATTTAACTTTTGGGGTTGCATTGTTATGTTAGTCAACCGTTGTTTTTTGCTTTGGGAAACAAGTATAGAGGTATTTTGTTGTTTCGCCCGATTTTCATGAACGGGGATGGTTTGTGCCTCCTTGGATTAGGAATGGCTTATGTGGTATGTGCCTCCTTTGTGGTGGGGCTGCAACTTGAGCTAGTTTGATTTAAAATGATATGTTTTAAATCGAAGTAGTAAATGTTTATTTTATTATTATTTAAACGCAATTAAGGAATTAAAGATTTGGGTTTAAATTTTATCTTTTGTCTGAAAGAGACATTATGAAATCAGTTTTATTAAGGCAATAAATTACTAAATGTTAATGATCGAAGTGGATTTAAGAAATCCAAATATAGATTTAATTCCTGTTTGATCACCCTTCTTGAATATTCACTTCGTATGTTTTCGCTTTGAGGAATTTGTTTTGAAGGGTTGTTAAGTCTTCCAGAAGGGATTTAACTCTTGGTGTTGCATTGTTATGTTAGTCAACCATTGTTTTGCTTTGGGAAACACGTATAGAGGTATTCTATTGTTTCACCTGGTTTTCACGAACAGGGATGGTTTGTGCCTCCTTGGATTAGGAATGGCTTATGTGTTATGTGCCTCCTTTGTGGTGGGGCTGCAACTTGAGTTAGTTTGAATTTTGAGTTTACTTGTTTGGCTTTGGAGTTAACTTGGGTGGTGCACATGGTGTTTTATCATGTATGGCCACCTGATTCTACGAACAGGTTGTGTTGTACATTGTTTTAAGTTGGTATTTATATTTAGGTTATGTGCACCTGGTTTACCCTATGTTAGTGGAATTGATCCCTTAGGTTGTTAATAGGGGAGTGGCTTTTCATGAGGGCCTACACACAAAGTGGTGTTAAGGTAACTTATGCAAAGTTAATCTAATAAGTGAAATTAAATAAATATGTTAGGAAATAGGGTAGTTTAAACACTTAACTTATTTAATCCCTCACTCATGGATGCAAGGGCTAGTAAAGACTTGGGATGAGACGAGAAGGCCTGGAATGGCAAGATCGTTATCTTGTCTTTTCGAAAGATAATCGATTCCGCATTGGATTGCATGATTGGGGTCAGGTATTGTAAGAGGTTACCAGGCAAACCCAATATGGGGGTCGGAGCCTAGGAAGATACGCCAGGGAAACCCATGCAACCATTGTGATGACACTCCTCCTATGACAACCGTGAGTCAGTTAGTTGTTTTGTGCAGTTGAACATTGTTGTCTGGAAGCATTGTAACTTATGTCAGTGATGTTGGAGTTGTACTTGTGTTATTCTTATGGTTGTATGGTTCATGTGATTGGTTGTGTCAGGGTGAGTTAGCCTGTGTCTAGAGGTTGATGGTCTTCTATAGGATTCCTTGTTACTATCTCCTAAGCACGGGGGGTGAGCTTTTGGGTATCACATGGTTGGGTGGAACGTGCACCTTAATCTGTTGGGTCGTCATCTTGTTTGTGTGGACGAGATTTCCAGTTGGAGAGCTCGTAGGATCTAGTTTCTTATCATGCTATATTCATTTCAATTGATCTTGTAATTTATTACCTCTCATTTGTTATCGAGGTGGAAGATGTAATTTGTAACCTTGTTATTGGATTTACCTCATTCGGGGAATGAGAGTGTAATCGTATTGTAAATTATTATTATTGGAATCATGAGGTATCTCTTATGCCTTGGATGTAATTTTATCATATTTGGAATGTATGGGATTCTTAATTTATTAAGTAATTAAATGTGATGTCAGTTCATGTTTCTTGTTTGGGTTTTAAGTAATCTCAGTCTCGTAACCTTAGAGGTTGTTGGCAATGTGTAATGAACTTGCATGTTAATTGTACTTAAAAAAAAAAAATTAGTACATTTGAGTAGTTAATTGCAACTTCCTCTAGGGTTTTGTGGCGGGGCATTACACAATCCCTAGAACCATATGCTATCATCTCGCCCACATTGAGATCTTAGTGAACATTCTTGGTGAGGGTTAATTTCCAAGCTGATTATCTTTGGAGCTAACGCTAATCAATGGTGTTTGTGCTGGACTTATTTTGAAAATTTGGGAAAAAACTAAGGGGGATATCTCAATCACTTAAAAGGCAATTTTTAGGTTGAAAATTTCTATTTGATCCTCACAAGGAAGCGCCTATACTCTACAAATTCAAACTTTTGATTTACTAAAAAACCTTGCTGAAAGGTGATGGAAAACAATGAGGACTACTTCATAATTGAATTCCATTATTCACCTTACCAAGAGAGTTCTTCCTTATCCCTACAAAAATATGGAAGAAAGATGGCTAAGACAAACAAGACAAAGCTTTGAAACATAACCTTTTACTTAACAAAAAGACAACATATAACTTGAAATTGAACACGATATGAAAATTTTCATATAGGTAAAATAGAAGGGATATTGGAAAATATATTATAAGTAAAGGTATGTTGAAATGGGTAGAAAAGAAAATTAATAAATTATTCACTACAGAACCATCTCTTGATATTTTTTCTATGTATGATTGAATAAACTCCATGCTTCAACATTTGTTGACAAGCCTATGTTTTTTGTCATTGTAAGGTTTTTTGCTACCACCATACAACCCTCTCTTTCTCCTACTGAATCTCCTCTACACACCATAAAATTAGGTGATTCCTCTATTGCACAATCTGCTGAAACCTATACTACCATACGATATCCTACTCTCTCCATACCATTGTACAACTACACTCTATCATTTGCACTTCTACAATTTCATACCATATAGCCACTACTAAAATAACCTACACAAACTCTACTATTACCACCATACAACTTCATGCTTATCCTCACTCCATTGTATTAATAGAATCTACCTCCTCAACTCCTCTCGTATGACAACAAAAACCTCTTTCTAAAATTGTACAACCGACTTCTATTGCTGCTACCATATGGGTCAGAAAGCAAGACTACATGATTGTTGAAAGAGTATAAATAGAAGGAAAATAATGAACATAGTTGTTAATAAGTATGATCCTATACCAAACACAACCAATCAAACAACTTTCATGTATGAAAAGATGTATGTGAGAAGCTCCATGTCCTTGACTAGGCTCAAGTCATTTATTTGTCTGCAACAACTAATAAAAAAAATTCAAAAAGATCATAGCTACCACCAGGCTATTGCAAAATAACAATCAAAATAGTTACCTATGTCAATTTTAAGTAGCCACCAAAGAGTAGGGGTGGAAAAATCAGTCAAGTTTATGATTGCACTCAAACCTTGCAAGAAATAAATGAGGTCAAAGATTGCATTCCTACTACTTTAGCTGAAGGGGAGAGAATGATTGTAAGTTCTATTCTAAGTTGTCGGTTCTAGTACGGAATCGGCCACAAGTACAGGATACGGGTACACGGATATGGCAATTTTTTTCCTGAAATACGGTACATTTGGGTACGGCTGTATATATATGTGTAAAAAAATTAAAAATATACAAAATTGTAAATACATTTGATAGTACAATATAGTATACTTCATCAATCATCAATCATCAATTCATCATTGAATCATTGATCAATGGTAGTGATAAAGATAAATGCCAATTGATAGTTCAAAATATCATATATCTAAAGTCAAGATTCAAATGAAGATCATTACAATTACAAACTTCCAACGATAATAGGGATCTGACGATAAACCATCTCTAGTTATTACAATATTGGATTAATGTCCATGTTTATACTGAAATAAATATTTTATAAATCCACTAAATTGACAAGCAACATTTAAGAAGCTGATAATGAAATAATACCTTTGAAATTAATTTGAAACCCAAGCTAAAACAGATCACAAACTGCTGCAACAAAAAAGGATGATCCTGATTGATATATGGCTCAAACTCAGTATACGTATGGCCTAAACAAACTAACAAATAAGTTGAACAGAGGTGTTTAAATGCATCAAATCAGTCAATGATAGGTTGCAACCCTCCTAGAAACTCAAATGCTTCTTCTAGAAATTGTTATAGAATATCGCACCATAGGAAATTAACAATTTTTGCACAAGCATATTAATTTCAGTGATTCAAATTAACATTTTCTGCCTGGCAGCACCCTAGGAGTGCCCTGGGAGTTCCTGGGAATGCCCTGGGAGCGCCCAAGAAGGACTCACAAAGAACCCTGGGCTGCCTAGGCGCTCCTAGGGCACTCCCAGGGGCTCCCCAAGCCACTCCCGTACCCAAACACTCCAAGAGCGGGCACGGGGTCCGTTTTTGAAAAACCCAGTAACATAGGTTCTATTAGCAGAACAACTCATAATGTTATATATACAAAGATCACTAGGCCAAATGGACAAAGCTACAAACTCATAGTTATAGCTAGAATTAGACAAAGAGTAGTTGTAGCCCTAGGCAGGAACAAGTCTGAGTTATGGTCTGTGAATCAAGTATTTCCAACTTAAAAGCCCACTACTAGGACCAGACGGAAATGAAAAAAAGCAATAAATAGCTCCATCTAGCAAAACATCAACAACTCTAGGGATGTTCTTGGCCTACTATTTAGTGATTTAATTATTTTTGTTCTTTGTTATCTAGGAATCTGACTTTTTTTTTTAACAATAGTGGGGGGGTTATGACATTCCTAATAATTAACTTGTTTGGGTAAAATAAACTTGTAATTGGTTTTTAGTATTTTTTAGCTTTCATAAGTTGTCATGATTAATCATGGCAATTCCTAACAGCTTGGTCTTAACCAACAACCATTGGCACCCCTTTATATTCAATTCTCATAGACACAGTAAAATATTTGATCCTCAGTTGATCATTCCTAGTCTATTTATATGTAAGAACTTCATATGAATAAAGCGATACGTCTATTACTCAATATGGTATTCATTGTGTTTTATGTCCATTTATGCCAGTATTAGTCTTATTAGTTGGACAAAGGAGTAAATATTAGCCAGAACCTTTTGCCTGTTCAATGCCCTCCAAGGCATTCATAAGATTATCAAGAATAGTCTTCTTTTATAATACATGCTCTCTCTTGACCACCTTGAAAATAAGAAATTCAACCATCATAACAAGAGCTTTGCTTAAAATTATATAAAACATGAAGAAAAGTGATTGGCTGCCAACTCCAACAGTTTTTATTTTCGAAATTGAGGATGATTTCAATCAGGAGTGACAATACTTCCACTTTCACATCAAAGACCTTCCTGCATTATTTTTTATTTAATCAGGCCCAATCACTTCTATGTTTTCTAAAAAAAAATCATAATGAGACCATCCAACCCTGAGGATTTAGCACTCTTAACTTCGTCGGCTACCTCTAACTCATCTAAATCTAGCCATCCCAAAATATGTACTATTTCACACTTTCCACCTTTTGTATGACTGCCTGTTTGATGAGATTTATGGAAATCAAAACCAAACAAGGACTGTAAAATACCCCAAGCAACGATGAAGCACTGAATTGATTTTTGATAAATCAATTTTAGATTATTTTTGAAGATGTCAGTTACAATGTCCTCTTTGTTCATTTTCAAAAAGATAAGAAAACAATTCCTTCAAAAACCTACCTCTAAGAGCCAATAGAGCTTTATGAAAACACCCATCTGGACATTCTTCCACAGTTCAATAAATAGCAAACAATATGGCAGATAGTATTTATGGTTTTGATTATTATTAGAAAGTATACTTAGTCCTAATGGTTCTATGTATGTACTTTAAACTAGTCAAAGTGAACTCTCTCATTCCTCACTACAGGATGTTTAACAGTATATATTGATAAATAAGAAACCTGGAAACTTCAACCAAAAATTATTATAGTAAATTATTTCAACAATGTATATTTTTCAGAAAAAAACATTCAGACTAATAAAAATGGTAAGCTGTTTTTTTTCCCTTTTTCAACATCAAACAGTGATGAGGACAAGTAGATTAGTACATGAATGCATAACCATCTAGAGGCACAAGAAAAGAATCCTACATATTTTCTCAGATCTAAAAGTCATTTCCTTAAAAAAGTTGAATCAATATGAATTTCAGAAATCCAATAGAATTGCATGGCAAGCATACCGGATGAGTAATGTCGTACCGCAGCACAGCATTCCGAATTGCATCTAGATCCTTCTCATTGTCAAATTTAGCAGAATGTACCCCCACAACAGCAACCTGCCAGGTTGCAAATATAAACTATCAGTCACACACTGAAGTTTGTCGTTTCTACAAGGAGTATAACACAAAGCAAATTAAACAAAGAAGTTGAATTAATGAATCAACTTGAAGAAAACAACATAGAGTGACTACAAGAGAAATCAAGAAAACAATTGCAAAGGAAAGGTTTTTTCAATTAGAGGGTTTGAATCCCTTATAAATCTTGAGACTGCTGAGTAAAATATTCTTAATAGTATTTAGGAACCATTAAATTGTTGCTTATGGAATTGATCAAATTTGAATTTATACTGATAAAATCATGGGTTGGTAATATCTTAAATTTCAGCCTGGACTCCAACATGAACCACTTATCAGAAATGTTTTATAAAACTATTAGCGTTTTAATTTGTCTCTTTCGAGACAACACAAAATAAAACAGCAAATACAGTTGAACCATTCTTCAGATTATACAGGGAAGCTCCATAAGATTAAACCAAACCTAAAACCTAAAGTTATTAATTGAATTTACAAGTATGCACATTGTACAAGAATTTAATGAAGTTTTGTATTAAATGTAGATATCTAATTCACTATGTTTTTTGCTTGGATCTGAGTACCAAACTACCAACAATCAAGACTTGCAGCAAGATTTTCAGATTTAAATGAGGGTAAACTATCAAGCATAAATGAATAACTTAACTTCCTATTGGCTAAAACGAAGACTAGTATTTTATTGCAACACTAGTTTCAAGTAAAAACATAGATTAAGAAGCACAGAAGCACATTTTTTTATGGTCCAATCTTCTAGGGCATCGCATTTCAAAAACAAGTGGTTGGCTTTGTTAGTTTTCATTGATCTGGGTCCATCTACTTTTTGCTCCTCTTGAAGATTGGGAAATTTTATATTCCCAAAAATATGCTTTTATGGCACCTTTTCGAGAAGCCCTTAGCTTTTTCAAAATCTGATTGAACTGGATCTCTTCAAAACGTGATTGTCTACAAAACCCAAACCTCGGTTTTTTTCGAGAATCCGCATTTTGGAGAAAAATGAGTCACCTTTTTGGGGCAGCGAAGATTTCCAAGAATAGAACTAAAAGTAGTAGTTAACTCGATGCCTTTTCTGAGTTTAACTTGCAATTCTTGTTTCATGCTCATCCATTCTTTGTGAAATAGAAAAATCAAATGTATAGTTGGAACTTTCTCTACTTTTAAACCAGTTAACTAATTTTAGCAGGTGGTTAGTTAGTTGTCTTGTGTTAGTTTTATAAATAAATCTTGCGAGTTGGCAAGTCTAGTCAGCTTAAAGCAAGGAGATTTTAGGGTTACCTACTCCTTGTTTGTGTATAAATAAGGGCAGCCTTGCCCATTATTTTGGACACTGTTATTGTAAGAATGTCATGACCCTCTTTTTCTCTTCATGTAATCACGCTTTTATAATTATTTATATTTTAGATGGTATTGATGCTCACTTCATTTTTATAAAAAAATACTTATATTCTTGATGATACTTGTTTATCGTCTTTGATTATTCTTGTCTACATTTATTAAAATTTATTCATATTTACCGCCATCTATTCTTAATCTACCTTTTGATTAAATTTAACATTTATATAAGTGAATCAGATTATATTAAGAAACATATATAATTCTAATTACTCGATTAGCAATTTCAAACAGCGGCATATTATTGTAAACAAAGGAGTTGTTTTATCTTGCATTTATGAATTGACTTCCTAGCCGCGCCCTCTAGAAGCAATGTCTCATATTTGGAAGGACACGTCTCTTCTTTGAGGGAGGGGTCGCTCTATTTGGTCACAACCTTTCTAATCAATAAATACTCTCCTTGTGCATGTTGATGAAGGGTATCAGTTGTAGAGATTTGGTGCTGAGTACAAACAGCTGCAATACCAAATCGAATAAGAAAGAAATAACTAGTGATCTACAAAGGAAGATACTGTTAATGGCTGCAAGTCTGGTATGTACTGATGTACATAGATATAAACTTGGATTCTAGTTTGATAATTGTCGTGTCTATTATAAAAGAGATAACAATAGGAATAACATTATAGTACTATAGCATTGCATGGATTGTATATGTCAACCACTACCAAATTATCATTCTTTCTTAATCAATTAATCAGGGAGGAGAGTTGGAAGCACATGGGGGATAGCAGATACTAGGGTCCCTTTGAGGTAGACCACTCTCATTGGATGACTACGGTCCGCCATTGGGGGCCAAGGGGGTTGTTTAGCCACTCTTGGGCTGAGAAGGGAGTACTCTAAGGGCATCCTAGTGTGTGGACCTCTCTTGCCTTGCCTATGAATTTGATGATCAAAGGAAAATAACTTGGGAGTGTTTCAGTAGCTATTTGATTTGCTTAGAAATTATGAATTGAATGCACTATTACAAGTAATTTGCAAGAAACAATAGATTAATCAGAAAGGCTACCTTGATTTTTATTGTGCTAAATGAATGTCTTTCAATTTAGTATTCTTATTTCATTAAGTATATTTGTGTTCCTAGATAAATTCTAAGTAGACCTGAAGGGGTCATTACAATTGGTATTAGAGCAACTTTCCTGCCACCTTGTGGAAAACAGTGTATGCAAACTTACCAAAGAAGGAGACATAGGTCTATTGACATTATGGGTGAACAATTGGGGAATGAACTTAGGAGATTCATGGAAAACAATGTGAGAAAAACCAAAGCACTAATAGAGCAAAATGAAAAAATAAGTCAAGCCTTACTTCAAGCTTTACAAGACATGAATGTCACCATGAACACCCTCAAAAATAATGGTTCACATGGTAGAGATACAAATTCAAACCACTCTGAAAACAATAATAATAATTATGATATTGCTATCGGATTCAACTGCGTGTAGTTTCGAGTCAAACTCATTGACTCCATGTTTCATGAGTAGTGGTTCAACGAACCCATCTCTCATGATATCAATGGTCCACTTAGCACTCATTGCATCTAGGTGATGCTCACAGAGGTGAAGCACCGGTCCATCCCTGAGGTCACCCAACCCTGTCAGCCCAGCTCAAGCGCCACTTAACCAGGGAGTTTTTCCAAGGTTAAGCCCGGCTTGGGTGTTACCCCATTTGCAAAACTCTTCAAGAAGTGTTGTGCCTTATGAACCATTCATAATAGAGCCCCTTTAGCTCATCAATTGATAATGATAATGCTTCCTCAAACCCAAAGATTTAAAGGCCAAATTTCCTACCTAGGAAAGAAACCCTAATGGAAGGAGAAAACAATCCTCACTTAACAAATGTTGAAGATACAGTTGCAGCTTATGCAAGACTAGGCCCCGCCATAAGGGAAATCGTATCTTTTAGGAATTTATTAGAAGCCAAGAGACTTGAGGCACCCTAAAGAGAGGGTAGACAACCAAGTAAGGATCTCAAACAAAAGGTTAACAAATTAACGTTACCAAACTTTGATGGGTCGGGTAAAATCTCAACTTATTCTTGGATACAAAAACTAAATACCTATTTAAATCTTAGTCCCATGATGTAATCTCCCATTTTCTGGCCTGCATTGTATGATGTTGTTGTTAGCCTATTCCTCCTTGGTTCCGTAGGCTAACCAAGGATTTTAAGGAATCTTGAGGATTTTGACCTAGTTAATTTTCGTTGCAGGTCAATCCGGGGTGTTTGGAGGCAGTTTTGGCATACTTACTATTTTTAGTAAGTCATTAATGTTGTTAATAGTAATTCATCAAGCGGGCTGTGATCTCCAGTGACAGTGTCTTTTCAATGGAAAATTTGGGTATTACCATCAAATGATTTTAGTTCCATTGGTTTAATTCATCTCTGCATTAATAAAGTTTAAATTATAAAGTTAAATTCAATTATTTAACTTTATTAATGCGAGTCTAAGTTAAGTGGGAAAATGAATAGTAAAAGGGGCCCCTTATTTTAAAATACATGAGTCATCAAAAAGGGAAAAAGGGAGTTTATGTTTTATCCCACATTGGTTAAAAAAGTGAATGAGCTCTTATGAGAAGCTTATAAAAAGGTTGCAAGGGCTCACTTTCAGCATGCTTGGTATATGCTTGGTTATTATTTTCTCTTGGAGAATTCATGGAAGCTTTGGCTTTCAGCAGGTGTTTAGATGGAATCCCTCGAGCTTGAAGGCAATGGACGGAAACCCATTGTTTGTTGGAGATATCATTTAGGTGTCTCACTTTGTGCTTCAAATTCAAGCTATTTCTGAGGGTTTGTCAAATTTGTAGTAGCTATTGTATTGCTGCAAAATATATTTGTATCTTTAAGTTGCCCTAGCTGATGTATTATTGCAACTATTTCTGATTAAATGCAAAAACTAGATTATTTTGCAGTTTATTATTGTGCTGGAATTTCATATCTTCAAAAGTTTTTATTTTAAAATTCTGAAAATTTAGGGCAGAAAAATTGGGATATAGTTTGGTTCATTTCACATGACTGAAGAGGATGCAGTACAATTTGCTATCTTACATCTTGAGGGTTTGGCTCATGAATTGTGGCTCCATGGCACCCTCACACAAGGGCATGATAATAAAATTTCATATGAAGAGTTCACACAAAAACTTATAAAAAGATTCGATAGGAAACACCCTCAAAAGGACTTCAAAGAATTAAGCCTCTTAAGACAACAAGGGTCAGTTGAAGACTATATTTTTGAATTCTAGAAAATTTTAGTAAGGGTTAAAGGGATTGATGAAGACCGCCTTACCTACCTTTTCGTTGAAGGATTAAGAGATTCCATTAGGAGATTGGTGAGTACCTTAAAACCCACCTCTCTCGATGATGCCATTGATAAAGCTATCACACTAGAAGATACATCTACCCATGAAAAATCATCAGTCATTCTCTTACAAGAAAGATGGGCATAAGAAGAACCTTTCAAAAGACAAAAAGGAGGAACTAAGTAGGAAAAACCTATGTTTCTCTTGTAATAAAAAGTGGGAACCGAGTCATATATGCAGTAAAGATGAATCTGGGGATCAAAGAGATTGCCTAAAAAAGAAAAATCTATGTCTTAAGTGTAAAGAAAAATGGCAACCAGGACATATATGTGGAAAAAGAAGTCAAGCCCACAAAATGGGAGCCCTATTCAATGATGAAGAATGGGAAAACCAAGAAAGAACAGTCACAAAAGAAGAACAAGAAAGACCTAACAAAAAGATGAGATTCAATGATGAAGAAAAAGGAACCTTTCTCTTGTAATATTTATTCTCCAAGAAATTGTGGGAGAAAGAACTCTCGCCGCTACACATAAACACTCCCTCTTAGCTAGGGAGGTACCTTTCTCAATATCCATGTCATGGAGTCTCTCAACATGACATCCACAATGGCTACACCCATTTGTGGAAAAGAGCTCATCATAGAGTCACTCAATGTGATATCACCATGGAGTCACTCAACATGATGTCCACCATGGCTACTCCCATGTGTGGAAAGAACATGTGCACAAATTCCTATCACGAAGTCACTCAACGTGATGTCGTCATGGAGTCTCTCAACATGAAGTCCACCATGGCTACTCCCAGAGGGTGGATAAACACAAGTACAAGGGAATCATCACGGAGTCTCTCAACGTGATGTTCTCATGGAGTCTCTCAACATGACATCCACCATGGCTACTCCCAAAGGGTGGAAAGAACCACATCTCCGTCTCAAAGATGGACAAGGGCTTTCACCTCAAATTTCTCCGTCTCAGAGAAAAATGCATTAACAAGGGCTTTCACCTCAAATTTCTCTGTCACGAAGAAAGATGCATTATAGAAAATCACAAAAGATCACTGATGCTGAATCTCCCTCTCAGCAAGGGCTTCATTCTCCACAACTCCAAGCTTGTCTCGAAAATGCACAAACTTCACTCTGGAGAGAGGCTTGGTGAGAATATCAGCCATCTGATCATTAGTGCAAATGTATCTCAACTGAATAGCTTTCCTCAGTACCATATCTCTGATGTAATGGTACTTGATCTCAACATGTTTTGTTCTATCATGAAACACTGGATTGACAGATAGCTTCACACAGCTTTGATTGTCACAATGAATAATAGTCGACTCCAATGATTATCCATACAATCCTGCAAGGAGCTTCTAGAGCCACATTGCTTCTCAAGCTGCTACACATGCTGCAATATATTCGGCCTCTGCAATGCTTGGTGCTACTGAAGAATGCTTCCTGCTACACCAAGAGATCATCACAAACCCCAAGCTAAAGAAACATCCAGAGGTGCTCTTCCGGTCAACTACACTCCTTTCCCAATCAAAATCAAAATAGCCTTGCAACTATAGGTCTAAATTGGAAGTATATCTCAAGCCATATCCAATTGTGCCACACAAATATCTCAAGATATGCTTAGCTGCAACTAGATGAATTTGCTTGGGTTCACACATGAACTGACTGAGGGCACTCACTGCATAGCAAATGTTTGGTCTAGTATTGACTAGATACATCAATGATCCAATCAAGTGCTTGTACATGGCAGGGTCTACCAAATTTGAACTAGCTGCAAACTCACTTAACTTCTTCAAATTTGTTTCCATCGGTGTAGACATAAATTTGCAATCCATCATCCCAAATCTCTTCAAGATGTCTATGGTATATTTCCCTTGACTTAAAATAATCTCATTGGGTCTCTGCCACACTTCCAATCCTAGAAAGTGTTGATGTGTTTTTCGTGACCGCACCAACGCAGAATAAAGTCGCCAACGACTTCCCTATTCTCTCTTGATCAAAGTATTCCGCATGCTAAGATTGCAAGAAAGTTCATGCGTTCAACTCCAAGGTTCTTTCAGTGCGAATAGGCTCAGTTTGGCTCGATGTGATTTGCTGGTATTTCAAGGGGACTTACGGAATTGTTCTGCAGCGGAGAAAGGAATTCAAATGCTCGAAAGATCTGTCTATGAAGTTCGGGTTACCTATTCTAACCGGAAAGTACTGAATTGAAATGGGGTAAGGTTAAGGAGATTCTAAATCTATTCTAAGGCGTGGGATATGGAGCTTGACTTCAGCAAACTTATAACCGGACTTCGCTTTGCCTCGCATCGGACAGCTTCCACGGAGTCGGTGCAATCTTCAAGGGAGATGACTAAAGATGTTCAAACCACCACTTGACATGAAGATACCATCACAATGACGCATACCATCATTCAAACTGTGATTGAAGTTAGGCCCAAACGTTTCCAGTTGACCACACAAGGCGCATTCACCATCAGCAAATACACTAGTGGTATGGATAGACGAAGTTGCTTAGATCAAACGCCACATTCCACAACTAACATCTACTTGCATAGAATGAAAATTATACTACTTTGAGCTACCATTTGAATCCGAAGGACGAAGAAACCTTGCTAGCTACTCACAACAAAGACAAAATTCACCATCAATGAAAAACTCTTTTATTGAGAGAGTGTTCACAACAATTTCTTACAAAGTTTTCAAAGGGAAAACTTTCCCTCTTCTTCAAACTACACTATCAATCTAAGCTACTTCTAAGTTATCACCTAGTTGTCTCTCTACTCCGACTTCTACTCTAATTCTACTGTCTACTCAATTACAAATGAGGGGGACTCCCCCTTTATATAGCTAGCCAAGTCCCAAAAGACGGGTAGGGTTACAATCAATAGAGTGGCTAAAATCGTGCCACCTCAGCCCTAACCCAGATTTGCCCTAAAAACCGCCACAAAGGAGAGTGGGGGAATAAATGCGCCATAATGTCCACCATCATCCTTCTAGAAGATTTCGTTTGTAGACGCGTTCACATTATCCTTGATCTTTGTTCTTTGACTTCGCTCGAGCTTCCATTCTTTATCACTTGAGTTAACACTTAGCCACTTTCTTGCAACTTTCTCCCTTCGAGATTGAAACTCATAACTTTATCTTCTTCCAAAGGTTGTAATATCATCGTGCTTCACCACTTCAAGTCATCGTGCTCTGGCCTTCATGCTCATCCTGCAAAACAAGCAAGGGGAAGTATCAGAATATTTCATAATGTAAACTTACCTCACTTACCAAGATTTTCATGCCTTGATCTCCAAGCGTTCATCGCCAGCTTCGTGTCCAAGTTCATGCCTTAGCCAAATTTTCAATCCATCCTCTTCAAGGGCGTATCATCTTTGAGAAATTCATTTCACCTGCTGGAGCTCTGACAACCTTGATTTTATTCATCTCTGGCTCAAGAAAACTATCTTCCCGAAGAGCTTGGGCAAATTCACCTAGGCAATTCCTTTCAAATCCATCGTCTGGAGAATTTCACCTTGAAAACACATTTTCTTCATTTTGTCTTAGAAAATTTTCAAGTTTCCCTTAGGAAAACTCATCAATCCAGCGCCCATCAAAATCTTCATCCCGAAGGCCGCAGCGAAGCATGGAAGACTTTCAAATCAACTCCTCATCGATAATCTTCAATACCCAGAAGAAAATTTTCTCTGAAACGCGATGAACTCATGGGTGCACAACGAACGGGTTCATTTAATTATCTTGAATTTTGCACCTTGGAAAAATAATTTTTCAACAAATTAAGTCCCGTTCTTCACGTCTGTGAACATCCTGTTGCTCTGACTTAAAAATATTTTTAAATCCATCTCGCGAAGTAGGCACTTACTGACTTCATCTCCAGCAAATTCATTCGTGTCCAGGAAATTCATCACTTCACCAGACTTGGGCGTTTTTCTCCTAAGGAAAATTTCTTTGCCTTAGAAAATTTTTGAATCATCTTGAAAAACTTTTTGAAAATTTCGCCCTGGACAATTTTATATTCAACTCAATCAACTTGCCTGTGGTGGGGAAAATTTTATTGACTTCACTTAGAAGATCTTTCTTGAAAGCACATCATACTTAGCCTATTTTATTTTTTCATTGCCTAACATATCATATTCATCACCCCTTGAGCGCATTTCTCATTTCAAGAAGATATTAAGAATCTTCAATGCCTTGGCACTCTTTAAATCCATCCACCCTTACCTTAGGCGCATATCTTACTTCATGAAGGACATTTTCAAAAAAAATTCCAACGCCTAGGATATTATTTTTATCACATGGCCATATCATCTCTCAAGCCTAGGCGTATTTTATCCACCATGGAAAACATTCACAATGCCTAGCAATATTCACTTGTCTTCATCCATATTTGGGCGCATTCAAAAGGGAGAGAAAGAAGTCAACATCTTTTTGTCTTCTTCCCAGCTTGCATGGCGCATTTGGAGGTTGATGAAGAATGGGCGCATTTTATATGTGCTGGAGGATGAAACTTCTTCCAACGCCTTTGACTCTTTGACCAGCTTCTACACTTGGGCGGATTTGCATTATGAAGTGGATTTTAAAACTTGCCTTTCAACTCGTTTGGAATATTCCCTCATGCATACGTTTTGTCTCTTTGCATGCCATTGGTTTTGTCTTCACATGCATGCATTTGGGCGCATTTTGCCCATGGAGGAGGATGAAAACGTTGACTTCCCTTGACCATTTCTAGCTTGGGCGCATTTCTTGCCTTGAGGAGGATGGAACTTGAAGTATGGGCACATTTAGGCAAGGGTGAAGGATAAACTTCATTGACCTCTTTGACCTTCTTGCTTGTTGGGCGCATTTCTTACTTGGTGAAGGATAAGAGTTGATACTTAGAAAAAAATTTATCATTTTGCTTTGTGAGGAGGGCGCATTTAGACAAGGCAGGAGAATATTGCTCGTACTTAGAAAATTTCTTAAACTTCTTCATCCCTTGAGGGCGCATTTTACCCCTGGAGGTGGATGAAACTTTGCCTTAGAAAAATTTTCATGCTTCCACCTCACCAACTTGGGCGCATTTTGGGGTGGCAAGAGGATGAACTCATTTCATAGAATATTTTTGATCATCTTGAAGGCAAGCATGGTGCATTTGGAGGTGTTTGCTAGATGGAACTCAGACTTAGACATTTTTACCTTCTTCTACTAGCTTATCCATGCCCTGCTATAAATAGTAAGCCTTCTCAATTTTGCACTTCTGAAGCTCGGAACGACTTGAAATTTTGTGCACTGTATCCTCATAACCTTGTTGTCCTGTCGACATTGCCATTTTTAGTCACCCTGCTATTTTTAGCACGTTTCTGAAGGTGGTTTACTATAAATAGTAACCTCATGTTTCTAATAGCTCCAATGCTCCGATCGATTTGAAATCTGAATGAGGCGCTCCTCACCACGTGACCTTGCTGCCGGCACTGACGCATGCACTCAATTTACTATTTTTAGCCAGTTTCCAAATTGACTTACTATAAATAGTAAGTGCTCCGTTTGACTTGAAATTTTACCAGCAGATAGCCCGAAGGACGCTGATCGCAATGGTTTACACCGGTTTTCGAAAATTTTGACTTTTTACTCCTATTTTTGGGTCCCAAAGCTGGAAACCCTAATTCGCTCTGCATGCACATCAAATGATATATGTTTCTCTTCGTTTCGGTGGCACTGCGATCAACTCGTGAATCTGAACTGTCGGGAAGCGGCTGTCGAGACACACTTGCTAAAAATAGCAAGTTCCTTACTGAGTGAGTATCTTCATTTGCATGTCACACCATCACGAAGCTCTTGAAAAACCCACCAGGAATCATCTGACATGCAAAAGAAACCCTGACATGCAAACCCTAAAAATAGCCTTGGAAGACTGAATTCTGAAAGTTGTCGCCTCGTTTTGCATGTTACACCGTTGAGAAAGTCTCGAAAAGCCCAGAAGGAACATGCCAACATGCAAAGAAAAACTCTACATCCGAGCCCTGAAATTTGCGCCGGAAGTCGGACTGCTAAAAATAGTTAGTTGTCCATTTTCGCTCAAATTTTGCACGCAAGCAGCCTGATATGCTCTGAATGCCGTGTGACTATCGGAATCTCAAAATAGCTAATGGACTGCATGTAATTGTGCACTTACTAAAAATAGTAAGTACCTCAGAATCTGATGAAACTTGGTTGGAAGTCTGCTAGAAGCACACTAACACAAACGTTAAGCTCAATTTTCAATTTATTGACTCTATTCAACCTTGGACTGACCGGAGATGATTAAACCCTAATTTTAGACTTGGTCAGTTTCACACTTAAACTCACTGACAGGCGCAACCCCCGAAAGGCGGACATCAGAAAAGAGACAGAGCGAGAGAGAGAGAAGAAAACCCAAGCCAAAAGACCGGAACGAAGCAAAAATAAGGGGGTCCCCATTTTGAATGGGGCGATGTGTGAAAAGGTCACAACAAAAAGTAATGCATAAAACCTAGATCCTTCATCTCAAATTCAGAAGCTAACTCCTTACATTTGACAATGAGATATTCTGTTGCAATAAGAAATAGATCATCAACATAAAGAAACAAGATTAAAGCCTCACCATCAACTACCTTGAAGCAAAGATTTGAATCTGCATCATTCTTGGAGAAACCCAAGCTCATCAAGTATCAATCAATCCTCACATACCAAGCACATGGAGCCTACTTAAGGCCATACAAAGCCTTCTTCAATCTACAAACATGAGACTCCTTCCCATGAATCACAAAGCCATTAGGTTGTTCAATGTATACTTCTTCAATCACGCCATTAAGGAATGTTGTCTTCACATCCATCTAATGTAGCTTCCATCCCTTAGCTGCTGCGGCGGCAATAATAGTCCTGATAGATGTATAACGAGCAACTAGAGCAAAAGTTTCCTCATAATCTATTCCCTCTTTCTGAGAGAATCCTCTAACCACAAATCTAGCTTTCTGCTTCTCAATGCTTCCATCAATTGAATGCTTCATCTTGAAAAGCCATTTAGAAGACAACTGATTTTCCTTCAAGTCTCGGTATAATGTCCCTGTAATGTCCCCTTTTTCATGAGCAATGGAGTTTAGAGGAATTAGCCTATTCCTAATCCTCGTAGGCTAATGGGACTTGAACAGAGGGTCGTTTTGCAGATACCCAGTTGATTGGTTGGCTCATTTTGCAACTTCATGAAGGTTTTCCTAGTATCATCATAGATATTTCTTTTTATGGAAACCTTTATTTTATATTATAATGTTATATTGCACTTTAGGAGTTGATTAATATTTTGTATTATTATAAAGTGCAATAATAAAATAATAAAATAAAATAATATTATAATATTCCTTCTAGAAGCTAAATTGGGAAAATTCTAGAAGGAGGCCAACCTCTTGAGGAAAAGTATAAATAGACATAAGGAGCTCATTGCCTATCATCCAGATTTGTTGTTGATGTTGATGTTTGTTGTTGATGTGCATTGTGGAGCTTAGGGTTTTTGCAGTTGTCATAGTTGGCCATTGAGAACGAAAACTCTCATTTGCCAGGCAATTTTGAGGGTGTGACATATCACTTGAATTATTGCAGCTGGGAGAAAGTTACTTTAGACTTTCTATTTGAGCTTCATTGGAAAAACTTGTAGCCTTTGGCCAAGTTTTTGTATGGTTCGATTTGAATAAATTGTTGGAGACATTTTGGTGATCAAAGTCTTCATCTTTTGGCTATGCTAGGGTTCGACTTGCAGCATTCTTCATTTCCAGAATTTCTGATATAATGTTTCAGTCACACACATCTGCATATTTGAGCCACGTTTTGCCTGATATTGATAGGTATTTGTATTGGAGATTATAGCTATCATTTGGTGTTTGTGTCTTCATATATTGGGCATAGAGGAGGTCAATTTGCATGCATGTTCAACATACCAACACTCAGATTTAATTATCAATCATTACTACCAACAATTGGAGGACACTTATTTGGTTGTATCTCCTTCTCCTTCAGCTGATCTTACCTTCCAGCCTGAGCGCACTGTCCTTTGGGGTCTTGGAGATGATTGTTGGTGAAGAATTGAAGACAATTGGTGGCATTGTGAAATTCAATTAAAGGTTTGATTATCTATAGTAGGGGCGGCCAGACTACTAGGGCAATTTCTTCAAGGAGTCCACAGAAAAATCCAAATAAAATCTGAAGGCATTGTTGGGAGTGTTAAAGCCTAGGTGCTAGGGTTTGAAGACCAATTTCAAAGCAGCCAAGGAGAATAGAATTTTTCAAGCAAGCAGCCATTCATTTCCAGGTTTACAAAAGTCAATATATCTCAATTTTATAGGCATGTAATCTGCATATTTGGTCTTGCAAATTTAGTCATCTAAGCATTGTAAATTCAATTTATCATTGTTGCATGGGATTATATCAAGTTGCTGTTGTATATGATCATTGTACTCAGATTTTGGCATAGTAATAGTTCATATTGTAATGCCAAGAGTCTTGGCCTTTAATGTGCATTATATTGGACAAACTTATTGCAATAAGAAGGTATAAATTGCTGGGTAAAGATAGTTGTAATAGAGCAAGTTTGAATCAATCATTTAGTATGCATGCCAACTATTTGACATAATGTCACTTGGCTGTAGGTGCATGTTTTGGATTAGAAATCATACATGTGCATTGCAATTTGATTAGAGGGAGTCATTAAAGCATCTAAAATTCTAAATGATAGTATAATCATTGTAGTGTTGAATTGTAATCATTTGAAGTCTTCTTTCAATGTTTATCAAGCATACAATCAGTCTAATCATATAAACCAGCAAGCTGGAAGTTTGCATGTGAATTGTTTGATAATGTTCCTTGAGCTCATCTTCAGCCATTTCGAGGTCAATTTGAGCAAGGGTCATTACAGTGGTATCAGAGCGGTCTCGTGCCATCCTATTGGGTGAAGAACGAAGACATTATGGCTTTTGATAGATCCACGTATGAATTGATGCAGAATTTGTATGTTGTGATGAGTGACCCTGAATTTAAAAGGGAATATCTAATGATGTTTAGACGAAAGGAAAAGGAGAAACAAGAGGTCTCTACAAGTGAGGTATCTAGAAACCTCTACACTGAGTTTTCAGCAGTTGGTGACCAGCATACAACTAATCCTATGGAGGACAAAAATCAAACCAGCGTAGAGGAAGATGTTGGGCACAAGATTGCAAGGTTGAAGAAGAGCAAGTGGTGTTTGAAGACAAACCAGTTGCTTTGGAGCAGCCACATGAGGATATGGGTTCTTGTGATGCTTCAATAGGTCAGTTTAGCATTGCTTCTTCCTCTCCTGATAATAGTTCAATGAATAATGTTCATTCACATGAAAGTTTATTGGAGAACCAAGATATCATGGAGGATGATCCTCTACTTAGTGGAGCAGCCACTAGTGTTTTGTCTTCAAATGATGATGGAGGCATTCTACAATGGCATGATGTCATCATGGATTTGTTTGAGGACAGCAACATGGTGCATCATCATCCTTATGAAAAGGTAGCTTGTGATCACGAACAAGCCAATGATGTGATATCATCTTTTGATGGCAGCCCTAAACTCATTGGTGGACATTAAGTAATCAAGCATATGGGGACCGATTTTGTGTAATGTCCCCTTCCAGTTGACATCTCTCAGAGCTTATGATTAGCCTATTATGCGACCCTCGTAGGCTAATAGGATGGATAGAGGGTCTTGATGGAGCTTGGCTTGGCTTCGGTTGTCAAAGTTTTACTAGTTGGCTTTCGTTCGGGATCATTCGGACACCTTTTGCCTGAATTGCTATTTTTAGCAGTAATAGTCATTCAGCAGAGTACCCCTGCTATTTTTAGCAGTATGGTTTGGTCATGTTCAAAATCAATCACTTATTCTCCAGCTTCAGACGGTTCGTTAATCGGACGTAAATTGAGAAAGATATTAATATTTTAATTGTTTAATTAAATATTAATTATTCGAAGCTTATATTATAAAGTTATAATATTAATTAATATTATAACTTAAGTGATTGCCTCAAGGGGTCGACCATCATTGAAGGGGGCCAATTTTAATCATAATTTATAATTAAAAGTGAGATTGAGACTATTGAAAAATTAAAAAGAAAAGTTCGAATTGATTTAAATGATGCCTAATTGAGAAAAGTCGAACTTTTGAGGAATATAAGGGTTTTCATTGGGATTTGAGCTCATTATGTTATGAAATCGATTTTTGATCAAGTCTTCTTCCGGAGAACGAAGCCAAGGGTTTCAGTTGTCTATAGGCATTGGAGAATGAGCCATCTTCAGTGTTGCAGTTCAGAGGCTGTGAAATATCAGCTGATCTATTGCTTTCAGAGAGATATCTTCATTCAGAAGTTATCACAGAACATTCATAGAGTATTTATCTTCAGGGTTTTCAGTCTGTATTTCATCCAGAAGGGTTCTTCTTCCTGAGGCGCCTATTTCCTGAGATCTAGAGACTTCTAATCAAGGGCCGTACAAATTGTACTTGTTGCTGCTAAAGCCGTACTCCTTACAGCAGGGCCGTACCTTCAAGAAAGCCGTACCATCTCACCTTGGGCAAATCGCCTTCTCTACTTGCAGTCTGACTTCACAACTGGGGGTGCCTATGCATCTGGTATCATTTTCTATCATCTGGCGCAAGGGAAAGAGGGATTCTATGATGGCCGTACCATTTCATGGCTTTTCACAGTTGGCTGCAAATCAGGTTTTAATTTGATATTTTTGTCTTATCTTGTCTACATGTCAGAGATTTATCATTGTAATAGCTGTGGAAAAATAATACAATCTTTAACTGTGGTTTTCTGAGTCTTTTTATGTTAGATCTGGACCTATTGTATTTATTAGAGATTTTATATCATTTTCTTTCCAAATCGCGTTTTTTTTCACTTGTCATGCAAAAACCCCAAAAAACCAAAAACGTCAAAAACAAGCAAAAAACAAACAGTTTCAGAGATCAGTGAGAACAGGGGTTTCTACATTTTGTGTACTTTGGCATTGAAGATATTAAAAGGTTTGAGATGATGAATGAAGAATAGTTGAGGAAGGCCAAGGAGGCTAGGTTAGTGGCTGCAAATGCAAGACAACACCTTCAAGATGTTAACAAAAAAGTCAATCTCATCAACGTGGCAAGGCAAAAAAAGATAGATCACATTAGAAAACTCCTTACTCAAGAGAAGGAAGCACTTTGTGATGAGGTTGATAAGCTTGATCAATCGAAGGACTTAGTACAATTTGAGGTTTCTTCATGTTGTATAAAGGTTGATTATTCTTTTGTGGAGGATGATGTTGTTGGTGATAACACTCTTAGTGGATCAGCCACTCAAGAGTTGTTCTTGGAAGGTAATGAAGGTATCCACAACCCATCTTTGGATTGGTTACCTATGACATATGATAGGGAAGCTATCTACTTGTTGGTTGATGACTTGATCTTTTTAGATTCTTCATTGATCGATTGCTGTCTTACTTGGTTTTTCATTGCACATTGATATTTGGCATGGTTTACATCAGCTATTGAGTTGATTCAGCAGGTTGTGCTAGTGCTACAAGAGCTGCTTGGTGATGTTTGGGACATTACAAAAAATTTCACTTGGGATCCAGGTGGAGAAGAGTTGTACTTGTTGCTAAGATTGTTTGGAGACAAGCAATTTCAGGGAGGGCAGACTGTAATGTCCCGTTTTTCATGAGCAATGGAGTTTAGAGGAATTAGCCTATTCCTAATCCTCGTAGGCTAATGGGACTTGAACAGAGTGTCGTTTGGCAGATACCTAGTTGATTGGTTCGCTCATTTCGCAACTTCATGAAGGTTTTCCTAGTATCATCATGGATATTTCTATTTATGGAAACCTTTATTTTATATTATAATGTTATATCGCACTTTAGCAGTTGATTAATATTTTGTATTATTATAAAGTGCAATAATAAAATAATAAAATAAAATAATATTATAATATTCCTTCTAGAAGCTAACTTGGAAAAGTTCTAGAAGGAGGCCAA
>VDFB02194363.1:0-43899 GCA_007258455.2 Sequoia sempervirens | reverse complement strand
TCAGATTTTCATTTTTCTTAAATCTCTTCGGTAACAGACTGACATAGTACTGACACCAACTCCATATTTAAAAACCCCAAAAATGACCATTTGACGACACTTTAACAAGATTTAGACTCAATTAAGCAAAATGCCTTAGTGAAGCAAAAATTTTGGTTTTGGGTACAACAGTTTGCATTCAACCTTGACTAATTCTTAAATGTTGAATCATCAAACTGATTTTCTGAATAATTGCGCCAAAAATGAGGGACGCCTATAGGTGTCAAATTACAGTTTTTAGCATGTGCAGGATTGAAACATTCTTTGGTTGCTGTCAATAAACTGAGGTCGACTCACCTCTAAAACCCGCCGTTCATCTCCTTGAACTATTCAAAACACAGTGTTGTCATTTCTCATGCCTACAATGGTGGAAGTCATTGGTTTTTGGGCTCTATATATAGACGCCTTAAAAAAATTTATTCTACTCTTGCTGAATTTGAGTTTCATATTACTCTGAGCTTTGTTTATCCGTTCATATTTTTGAAGTCATACTCTATTTTCTGAGTGTAAAAGACAAAGGATTTACCAGTAAATTACTACAGTCTATGTATAATTCCATTACAGCTGAGTGAATATCCATTTGAGAGTCCATTTTGAGTGAGTATACATTATTGAGAGTCCATTTGGAATGAGTAATCAGCATTTGAGAAGTCTATTTAGTGAGAAGTCATTGAATACTAAGGACTTTATTAAAAGAAGGACTGGGAGTGTGTATTGGAGAGAAAGCTTATAAACAGGCATGAAACCTTCATCATTTTACATTTTTGAATCTGATTGTTGTGTTTCTATTTCTTTGTATTTGCTAGGTGTGCAAAGTCTGTAAATTAATTCCTGAATGCAATTTAGTTGTAGGGGAAAGGAACTTTCAAGGAAAATGTTTATATGTTATGCATAAAAGGGAATTTATGTAAAGGGGATTTATGTGAAAGAATTTGGGGGAAAGGTTTACTTGTTATGCACAAAAGGGAAATTATGTGAAGGAATTTAAGAGAAGATTTAAAATGCATTTAGAATGAAAATTGCATGTTTTGTATGATCTCCATATAAGGAGAATACGATAATATAGTTAATATCTATTAGGATCGAAATGAAGGCAGAATCAAGTAAGGTCTTTTAGCTTAAGTTATTAGGTTAACTAAGACAAGCTAAGTACTCCTAGGATAAAGATTTCTTGATTAGGAGGAATGATACAAGATACTTGCAGACTGTTTCGTTTCTAAGTAGATAGTTTGTTGTAGGTAATCTGGGGTGACTGAATACCCATTGAAGGACATAGCCTACGCATAGAGTAAGACAGCCCCAAGTCAAATCGGCCCTAAATAGTGTTTATGATAGATGATCTTCATTTGAAGTACTGAATGAGAATACTTTGGCCAAAGTAGTGAAATGTATGACATCCACTTAGGTGTGAGATAGTTGAGACTACGTTGTCAGTTCATTGTGATCCTTGTACTAGTTCAAGATTGTGAAATAGCAAGGTTCTAGTTGTGTAAGACAGCACTATACTCAGTTGGCAATCGTTAACAGATACCCTACCAATCTCTTCGACGAAGGGAGGGCCATCTATTGAATAATGGATGTGCAGGGGACCGCATTATAAGTCCGTGGTTGGCGGAAAAGCGACCGAGTGATGTTTCTCCTCCACAGCAAGCAGCCAATGTACCAAGATTTGAAAGGAGAGGAACCTGGACCATCTTACTACTATTTGTTCTAAAGCTCATTCAAACTATGTTAGTTAAGGTATGTATTCTTGTTTCATGTACTTGTGAAGTTATTATATTGAAATGGACACTTTATTGTAAATTGATGTGACAACTTGTTCATGTTTTATCAATAAAGAAAAGGAAAAATTTTATTGCAATGTCATGTTAACATGTTTACTTGTAGGATGTAAATTATGGAAATTTTAATTTACCGAAGGGTCGGGTTGTTACAAATTGCCTCTAGGAAAACCATGAGAAGCACAATTTTTTTTGTGGGCAATGATCTTGTAACACTATTTAACTAAGACCAAAGCTAGTTTGGCCTGCAATGTGTTGGCGTTTAAATTCGCACCTCTAGAATGCGTATTTGAAACGGACAGCTATGCATAGTAAAACTACTCTTCAAATTAGGAGGGGAAGCTCCCTCTTGCTGATGGTGTTGAAAGAAAGTAAACTAAGAACTAAGTTGCCTATCTTTTTGATCAACTAGAGCACAAGGTTTATTAAACACAAACGCTGCAGCTGAGATTTTTTGTTTTAAGAACTTCAACTACGACTAACTTAAGCTAAAGACGTTTCTAACTTCTCAAGTAATACGCAAAACAAAAGAAACTAGAAATGAACAAGGTTGATTCTCTGACAAAGTGCTTCAATAAACTCTTTCCCAACAAACATCTACACACTTCAATGTAAGCTGAAATTAAGATCATAAAAGCATAACACAAATAACGGAAATTTGAGACGTTATATCAAGGCAAAGGAGGCTCATGATTTTATTTCTCAAACTTCTGGAACAAAATCTACTACTAACATGCCTGGAACAAGAACTTGCAGCTAAAGAGGCTTGCAATCTTGTTCTTACACAATAGGAACAGCGATTACAATAACTCCTTGTTGGCTAAAAGAGACTCAACAATCTGCTATCATAAAACAATTGAACAACACTTGAATAACAAATAGAAGGCACAATAGGCTCAGTGTTTTGTTATCACTAGCATGGTTCTAACACAAAGTGAACTGACACTGAATAACAGCTTGTTGGCTAAAAGAGACTCAGCAATTTGCTATCACAATAACCGTTTGTAATTGAACATAGGAAATCTTCGACCTCATTTGCCGCCTTTTCAAACTTTGCTAACATCATCGAAATATGACTCATTCTCCCGCCAACTGGATTGCTGCTATCACAGCTGCAAACAACACTCTAAAATTGAGCTTGCACTTTATCAAGCCCAACGTAGGAACCATCTTCAAGACTGTACCGAGAAGGAATTTCTGTGACAAACTCATTGATGAAAAGAAGAGCTTCGATCACCCTTTGTCTATAGGCAATAAACTCTTCGGATATCCTCTCGTAAGTTTTAACTTTGAAAACATGACGCTCTCTCCAAGCAAGGATCTGCCTCTTGTGTTCTTTTGAAGTCACTGAACCATAGGCTGTATCTAAATCAGCAATGATGATTTCATGCCTTGGTTTTACTTTAGCCACTGTTTGTTCAAATCCTTGGATACCTTGACGTAGCTCATGAGCGTTTTCTCTCAACTGAAACATCTATGCTGTAATGTCCCCTTCTCGAACCTGACCTTTCCAGTGACCGTTGGCCTTTTACTGGAAACCCAAAGGCTAGTCGGAAGGTAAAATTAGGGTTTCCTATTTTTAAGGATGTCCTTGCTCAGAGTTAGTGTATTCAATGGCGGATTCTTTCTGGGTTTTCAGAGAGCTTCGCAATGGTATGTTCATCTCGGCTTTCTGAGCATTTCCAGGAATTTACTATTTTTAGTAAATTCTATTTTTGGCAGTAAACAGGTTGGTCTCAGGCAGTTGACTTTCCCCTTCAGTTGACTCAAGTGGCGTATTCAGTTTCGGGCTTCAGAGTATTTTTGGAGAGATGAGCTCATTTCACTTAAAAATAACATTATATTTTAAATGTTATTTTATCACCTTGGCCTAGCCAAATAACTTAATGTTATTTTAAAAGGTGGACTTGAAGGGTGGCGCCATCATTGAGGATATATTAAATTTATATTGAATTTATCAAAGTCAAAACTAAGCCTTAAGGAGGACGCATTTATTTAAGTGAGAAATTTAATTAAATGAAGTCAAAATTAAAGATGCATGGAAAAGGACGCCATCTCTTGTGATTAGGGTTTTGAATATGGAAAAGAAGTTAGGGTTTCAAGGAAGGTCAACAGAAACTTATAAAAGACAGCCTTGGGTTCTCTTTTGGATATCTTTTATCTACAGGAATGTTATGCTGCCGGATTGACTTTGGGATTGCTTCGAGGAATGAAGGCCTCCTAGCTTGGGCATTGCTTCTCGCTTGAAAGACAGCGACTAGTGGTGATTTAAGATAGATTTGTGAGTTTGCATTTAGTTTTGAGCATTGTTTCAGCTTGTGCATTATTAGATCTGTTTTGCATATTAGTGGGTTTCAGCATTTTGCATTTTAAGCTACAGCAGATCCGTGTTTTCATTTGTAAATCAGAAAACAAAAATAATCTCGTTCTGGGTATTGTGTCATTGCATCTTATTGGTAAGGGCGCCCCTTCATGAATATTTGCAGATTTTAATACGAAGCTTATGATTTTATAATGCAAATCCGTCATTCCTTGAAGGCCGAACTTTCTAGAGTGCATTGGGATTCGTGTCAGTAATTAATAACCATTTTTAGATGCCATTTCTTATTACTAAGTTAGGCGCCATCATTTTGAGGGTCTATTGCATCAGATTTGAGATCATTTGGGTGAGAAATGAGAGAGTTATGAGCATATGAGTAAATTCATAGGTTGCTGGTTTTATGACAAAAAGTGCAGATTTGTATGACAGTTTAAGAAATCTGCATCTTCCTTATCTGGTTGGTGTTGAGATTTCATTGTATACTTTGCAGAAGCTTCCTTGTTGAATGCATTATTTGAAAGAGCATCTTAAGTCTTGATATTGCAGGCAATGACATCTTTGTAAGCTGGCAGTAGTACTGACCAGTTGTTCTTATTATTGCTCATCGTTATTGTAATACTTATTCTTCCTTCAGTTCTTGTTGTAATAGATAAATCTCCGCCCTATGGTAGCTACTCTCCCATTCTGGGTTAGCAAGCACATTCTGGGTGTTGAGTGTTTTCAGCTTTCAGCATTTCTCTTTCAAGCATTGTTATTGTAATCACTCCGTCATATGGTCGCCCCTCACTCCGCATTGGATTGGGTAGCACATACTTGACGTTGAGTTCCCTTTCAGTATTTAGAGTAGAAGATCCTCTGACCATATGCTCGCCATCATCGGCGCCATTCTTGGTTAGAGTTGCTTTTTGCATAAGCAGTTTGATTCAGATCCTCTGACCAATGCTCACACCTTGCCCACATGGGATCCTGGTGTACATACTGGTTAGAGTTGCTTCAGTACGTTTTGGTTTATCATCTAACCTTAACGGGTACTTGATTGTAATGTTGAAATTTGTTAAAATCGAAAAAATTTGGCTCGGAATATTTCAGTGGTATCAGAGCCAAGATCCTGCCATCCTGTGCCCATCAGAGTTCACTTGACAGAGAAAACAGATTCTACATCAGAGGTCAGAGCTGAGTTCAGTATTAGTTTTCAGAAGTTTCAAAGATGTTGCATTTTCGAAGGCCTATGGGTCGTGAGAAGTCAGATTCAACTATGGCATCGGAGGAAGGAAAGGTTAGTGATGTCGTAAGGGACTTCATTGAATATGCCAGACAGTTTAAAAGACAATGTGAAGATGAGGCTGTCAAACTCCGTGAGCAATATCAAACCATGCCAGATGATTATAGGTACAATGTTTCATTTGATTCCCATTTGAAGTGTGTGGCGTCAGTGGAGCCCGAAAAGTGGAAGATGGTGGACCACATTAGGAAAAGGATAAAAAGGGAAGCAGAACAAGCTTTGTTCGAAGAATCAAAGAAGGAAGGAGATGAAGTGCCTATTTGTGGATTGCAGCCGACAAATATGCAAGTTGAAGAGAAAAATCAGTCATCTAGCATTGAAGATGGCACAAACAAGGTGCACATATCACCTCAAAATGATCGTGAGCTCGAAGGAGAAAACGTGACAGTTGAAGAGTGTGTGGAAGAGCCTCATAATACGCCCCTTGACTTGCATGTGATAGCAAGTGAAGAAGAGCAAGTTGAAGGAAATACTATCGGTGTCTTTAAATCAGCTTATGACCGTTACCAAAGTGGTGATGTTGGTAATGAGTTCGATGTGTTTGTACCTCCTCTTGTTGAAGATTTAGTGAGGGATAGATTGGCTCTTGTTGCTGCCTCAACTTCCCGAGAAGTTCCACATAAGGAAATCAGCAACATAATCTCTCATGAGGGTTCCATACAAGATAATGAAGATGAAGTTTTTCAAACACCAAACATTGAAGATTCTTCACTTCATTTCGGGGGTGACATTGTTGGTCTTGGGATTGATCAGCAAACTGAGCCATTGGAGAAAAACTTTTTTGATGATTTCAGCTTAAGTGAATTAGGACTTGACTTATTCAAAGAGTCATCACTACAAGGGGAGCATGATAAGTTTTTTCCAGTTGATCATCTTAATCAGCTCACTAGCATTTGGGATCCGGGTGTGATGGCATCAAGTTATGTTAAAGAACCTGTGTGGGATAAGTTTCCCTTTGATCCTGATGAAGAACAAGAACCAGGTTGCACAGTAGACTATGAGGTGGCCCTTGGAGGAGAAGTTGTCTTTGAAGAAGAAGATTGTTCCACAAAATTCCATAATGATCTCTTTGGAGTGGTTGCAGCCACTAAAGAGGAATTTGTGGTTACAGAAACTTTCCGAACAGCGGACAAACATGATTCCTTGAGCAGGTTGGATGCTGGTCTAATGTTTGATCAAGGAGGCCGTGATGAAGAAGAAGAGCTAGAAGTCCATATGGCTCTTGAAGATGGAGAGTTTGAAGGTGTTACTAAACACAAATATGATTTTCCAATGCTTGAAGCTGATTGCAAACTTGGGGTCAAAGAATCTGTGAAGTATAATGTTTTCTTTGACAATGAGCACTCTCCACTAGTCAATGGCGAAGTTCATGAATGTTGGAGCAGCAATGAAGGCAGCAAAGACAAGGGACAAGGTGCTGATTTTCAGTTGCAGCCTATCAGCAGTTCATCATCTTTGAATTCTCATGATTGGGACAAACAATTCAAGGTGTCCATTGACAAGGAAGTGCAAGCTTTATCCTTGTTTGATCACACACATAGCTGGGTTGAGGAATTGTACTGGAAGGCTCAGCTTGAAGAGAGACAAAGAGGAGTGAAAGATGAAGTTGCTCTTCCCAATCTGCAACTTATCAAAAACTCTTTGGTAACCTTGAAGTCCGAGTACATGCACTTGGTTGAAGATCGTGATTATGCCATTGAAGTTGCAAAGAAGACCATTTGTGCTTCTCAAGATAGAGTGAGAAAGATTGATGAACTTTCTCTGGAGCTTGGATCAACAAGAGCTACGCTAGAAGTAACTCAAATGGCATTAATGGAAATAGAAAATCAGTTTGCTGATTTCAAAATTTTCACAAAGCAAGAGAATGCACATAAAGCCGAAGAAATCAAGCAAGTTTTTTGTGAGCTTGATAGTCTTCGAGAAGAGTTTGACCTTGAAGGTTTCACGAGAAGGACTGAAGTTACAAGTGCAGATTTAGATCAGCAAGATGGATGGAATAACTTTTCAAATTTTGACAATTCTCTCTTTGAAGAAGGTGATGAAGGAGATTATGGCAATCCTCTCTATGTGATGGAAGATGAAACAAAGAATGAGACTGAGTATGGTTTCCAGTGCTTGGATGCTTTGATCTCACTCCATGTGGATGTGCCACGTTTGCTGATTAGTCATGAATGCATAAGTGGGTTTGAGGATGGAGGTTCTACATGGGAGGTGACGAAGCAAGGTAATTTCAACATCTATGACATCAAGGTGTTGATGAGACAAGTCTTGGTGGCTGTTGGTAACTTCATTACAGCAGCAACGAGTGAAGATTTCAGACCTACTACTCAGGGGAAATGGGAAAAAGGTGAACTAGACTTTGGTGGGTGCACTCTTGACAATCCATCCCTTGGGTGGAATGATGTTTGGGATCATATTGATCAGTTTTGGGAGCTGAATTTGAAGCCACTCTATGTTTCATACTCCCTTAATGTGGAAGCTTTCATGGTTAAGCTTCAAGGATTTACTAGATGGGGCATCAGTTTCGTGAGAAGGCACTTGGTTCTCACTAGCACTTGGGAATGTGTAGAGATTTCTTTGCAGGGTGTTGAAAATCACCTTCAGTTGGGTATCCATGCTTGGGATTCTCAACTTGGGTTGTCAGAGTTTATTACTTATGGAAAAGATTCTTGGAGGGATAAGGGACAAATTTCCAGACTTGTTGATGTTGTTCCCTTCATTTCCAGCTACTTGACGGTTCCGTTTGTTCTTCGACAAATGGATTGGAGAGAAATTTTGAATATGGACTGGAAAGATCAACGATCGGTAGTTCTTGGAAGTGACTTTCAGCTCAGACAAGGGCAGATTTTGAGACACGAGCTTGCTGATTGGAGGCAGACCAGCCACCTTACTTATGAAGTTACTTTCATTCAGGAGAGTTGGTTCCTCACTCCTGATCAAAGAAGTGGTAGCTTTCTGATGGAGATGGCTTTAGCGTGTTTTTCAGCCACTTTGGAGGTTTGTGGTGCAAACTCTGATGGTTTATTTTCATTATTGGTTCATGACAGCGAGCTACCCTACGCTTTGATTCTACATTTTGAGACTCTTGGGGTTGGAATTGTGAAAAACTTTTTCAGACTTCATAGTTGTGCCATGATAATTCAGTTGAGGCATAGGGAATTCATGTGGAGTCATGAGTTTGAATTTGTTGAGCTTTTGCAAAGGATTGCCTTCCTCTTTGCAAAAAGATTTGAAGATGTCACATTTGCAGTCATGGTTCCTTTTGTTACCATGTGGAGGTATGCTGAAGAGTTCGAGTTTGATTTGAGTAGACTATCTTTCCTATTGCTTAGAATTGTGATTGACAGTAGTATGGTTGATACTGTTAATTCGGGGCATCGTGGACATGAGATGTTGCATGATTTTGATTCCCCTCCTTTAAGATCTTTCGGGATGAGTATCATGGATGGTAACACTTTGGGGTTACAAGGAAGGTTAGTGCAGCATAGGCATGATGATTTCACGGATGTGATCAGAGTGGAGCAGCATCGGCATGGTGGGTCCTTCCTGCGATGGGTTTGGGAACCAGGGATCATACTTGTTGCGTATGGTTTGGTTTTAAAATTTCTGGAGTTGTGGAGGTATTGCTTGAGGACAAGCAATTTTGGGAAGGGCGGATTGTAATGTCCCCTTCTCGAACCTGACCTTTCCAGTGACCGTTGGCCTTTTTCTGGAAACCCAAAGGCTAGTCGGAAGGTAAAATTAGGGTTTCCTATTTTTAAGGATGTCCTTGCTCAGAGTTAGTGGATTCAATGGCGGATTCTTTCTGGGTTTTCAGAGAGCTTCGCAATGGTATGTTCATCTCGGCTTTCTGAGCATTTCCAGGAATTTACTATTTTTAGTAAATTCTATTTTTGGCAGTAAACAGGTTGGTCTCAGGCAGTTGACTTTCCCCTTCAGTTGACTCAAGTGGCGTATTCAGTTTCGGGCTTCAGAGTACAGTTTTGGAGAGATGAGCTCGTTTCACTTAAAAATAACATTATATTTTAAATGTTATTTTATCACCTTGGCCTAGCCAAATAACTTAATGTTATTTTAAAAGGTGGACTTGAAGGGTGGCGCCATCATTGAGGATATATTAAATTTATATTGAATTTATCAAAGTCAAAACTAAGCCTTAAGGAGGACGCATTTATTTAAGTGAGAAATTTAATTAAATGAAGTCAAAATTAAAGATGCATGGAAAAGGACGCCATCTCTTGTGATTAGGGTTTTGACTATGGAAAAGAAGTTAGGGTTTCAAGGAAGGTCAACAGAAACTTATAAAAGACAGCCTTGGGTTCTCTTTTGGATATCTTTTATCTACAGGAATGTTATGCTGCCGGATTGGCTTTGGGATTGCTTCGAGGAATGAAGGCCTCCTAGCTTGGGCATTGCTTCTCGCTTGAAAGACAGCGACTAGTGGTGATTTAAGATAGATTTGTGAGTTTGCATTTAGTTTTGAGCATTGTTTCAGCTTGTGCATTATTAGATCTGTTTTGCATATTAGTGGGTTTCAGCATTTTGCATTTTAAGCTACAGCAGATCCGTGTTTTCATTTGTAAATCAGAAAACAAAAATAATCTCGTTCTGGGTATTGTGTCATTGCATCTTATTGGTAAGGGCGCCCCTTCATGAATATTTGCAGATTTTAATACGAAGCTTATGATTTTATAATGCAAATCCGTCATTCCTTGAAGGCCGAACTTTCTAGAGTGCATTGGGATTCGTGTCAGTAATTAATAACCATTTTTAGATGCCATTTCTTATTACTAAGTTAGGCGCCATCATTTTGAGGGTCTATTGCATCAGATTTGAGATCATTTGGGTGAGAAATGAGAGAGTTATGAGCATATGAGTAAATTCATAGGTTGCTGGTTTTATGACAAAAAGTGCAGATTTGTATGACAGTTTAAGAAATCTGCATCTTCCTTATCTGGTTGGTGTTGAGATTTCATTGTATACTTTGCAGAAGCTTCCTTGTTGAATGCATCATTTGAAAGAGCATCTTAAGTCTTGATATTGCAGGCAATGACATCTTTGTAAGCTGGCAGTAGTACTGACCAGTTGTTCTTATTATTGCTCATCGTTATTGTAATACTTATTCTTCCTTCAGTTCTTGTTGTAATAGATAAATCTCCGCCCTATGGTAGCTACTCTCCCATTCTGGGTTAGCAAGCACATTCTGGGTGTTGAGTGTTTTCAGCTTTCAGCATTTCTCTTTCAAGCATTGTTATTGTAATCACTCCGTCATATGGTCGCCCCTCACTCCGCATTGGATTGGGTAGCACATACTTGACGTTGAGTTCCCTTTCAGTATTTAGAGTAGAAGATCCTCTGACCATATGCTCGCCATCATCGGCGCCATTCTTGGTTAGAGTTGCTTTTTGCATAAGCAGTTTGATTCAGATCCTCTGACCAATGCTCACACCTTGCCCACATCGGGATCCTGGTGTACATACTGGTTAGAGTTGCTTCAGTACGTTTTGGTTTATCATCTAACCTTAACGGGTGCTTGTAATTTGAAATTGTAAAAAATCGAAAAAATTTGGCTCGGAATATTTCATATGCCAAGATCTCCTTTCCTCTGATAATGAAACTCTCGATCCACTCCTGAGTTTCTTTCCCACAAATGACCAACTGTCTCAACTGATGATGATCAGCTGGTGTCTCTAAAACCCGGGGCAACAGCTGGGTCGCCTGCGAAGAACCATGGACAAGGTTAGAAATATAAAGCCTGAGTTGTTGTATTTCAGCCTTGAGGGTTGCCTTGTCTTCTCCATCCTTGAGCACTCTTTCCTGAAGACTTTCAGACACAACTCTGAATAAAATGGCATCTGCATGTCTGGTGTTTCTACCAAGATTAGCCTTGACCATCACGAAGTCATCCATATTCACCTCATCCCCGTTCTTGTCCTCTGGGGGTAATGCAGTCTCCATGACTATCTCGCTATCAGGATTCCTATCAAAATGAACTTGCTTCTTTGCTTTCTTCTTAGGAGGTTCCTGATAGATGTTATCAATGTCATCAAAATTCACCTGATATGAAGGTCTTCTTCTTACCCTTCCCAAGGAGTTCTCAAGCCAAGACACAGTAGTATCTTTACTAACTTCCTTAGGAGGTACAATTGCAATTTCTTCATCATCTTCAATATCAAGGTCGATGTGGATTGGTGAAGACCCTGTCAGTGGTATGGAGTCATGTGCTAAGGGCGCTTCTCCTGTCTCCTTCTAAGGTATAGGCTCTTCTAGAGGAGCTTCTACTTCAACCGTTGTTGGCTCCTATATGACTATGACTGAGAAGTCTAACAACCTTCTTACATTTTTGGTTGACCTGCTGCCCTTCACAGCATCCTGAGACTGACTTATGCCTTTCCCTTTTGATTGTGCTCTAGAAGAGGAGGGAAGTGACAGTTGTACTCTTGGCGGCTCTACTGCTGGTATGGATTTCTTCCTTTTAATCACTAGGAAGACCATGCTATGTTCGAGGACTTGCTTCGTCCTTTCTTCAACTAAGAGGGATTCCTTATTAGCCCAGTTGACTTGAGGAAGGCGTTGATCTTCAATTCCCTTTCGGGCATACATCGGGAGTAACATATCCTCATCATCATCTAACAATCCTTCAATATCCTCTGAAAGGCAGTCTTTCATCTGGTGAAGAGTGAGCCTACTGTACCTACGCCTTTGCACCTCGAACTCATCTGTACAATTAGCCCAAAAATCTCCAAGGGCGGATATATGAGCATAGTTTTTCTCAAGTCGGCCAGTGTAGACACCGTGAGGGTCATATGATCGTCTCTCACTGTAAGGCTTGAGGCCGAGTTTGTCTAACTCATCTCCCATTGTCTTAGCATTTGCTGTTGTCCTACATGTATAGATTCCCAGTCCCAATGGAAAATTGAGGGCGGGTTTCTTTCTATTCCTCAAGAATACATGGACATCGTGTGCCTACCTTAAGAACTCCATGAAGACGACCTCGTTTGACGAGTACCTTGGTAGCATGAGTGGGGCACCTGAATAGCCATAGACTCTCAGATAGGTGAAGGTGGGAAATTGTATGAACCAATCTGCCCACTCCGCCATCGCTGCCCTGGCAACTGAAGAGATACGGACGTGAAATTCATTGTCCAAGTCCCACACTGTGTACATTAGAAAAGCCTCGTTCACTCTCTTGTAGTGATGCAGTGACTTCGTGAATTCCAACTGGGGATAGTAGTTGTAGATATGTTGTACGCTCAATGATCCCTCAGTGTTCAACCCTCTGAATTGACCTTGATAGGCCACCAGGTAGACTAGGTAAGAAACCATATGGAACTCATGAAACTGGAAGTATTCTGTTACCTGTTGATGTAAGTTGTCATTGATCAAGGTGGGCCAATCATAGAACTCGGTCTTCTTCATGATGTGGGGTATGGTGTAAAACATCCAAGGCTGAAACTTGGTAGCATCTTCTGATCCAGTTACCCTGTTGAGCAAGGTGATTATGATAGCAATCTCATCTTTGAACTCGCCTCGCCCGACGTTCTTAGGCAAAGTCTTATGCTTCTCCTTCATCCACCTTTGTGCAATCTTCTTACTGTACTTGTCCTTGTGCATTTCTCATATCCTTTCACATTCACCCTTTGAAATAGTGACACTTTTAGGCCATGGGGGAATAGAAAAACATTTCTCGATCATATCAGGCTTCAAACTGCAAATCAATCTGCCATCAACTGATTGAATCTACCTTGAAGCCGGGTTGTAATGCTTGATGCAAGCGATTATGAACTCAAGACTCTGAACTGATATAGGAATAGATGCTGCTGCGAGGAGTCCAAAGTGTCCCAAGTTTCTGATTGAAGTGTTGCCTGCGCTCTCTAAAGCGTGTAGATCAAACACCGGCTTGATGTGATGCAAGTCTGTCTCAGCTGTTTTGATGTAATCATGATAGAGAGCTTATTCAATCTTGAAAACATTGGGAGTGTACTCCATTTCGGAAACCTTGAAGAATGACTGTAAACTCGCATAGGTTCAGACAAGTTTTGAGCAACTTACTATTTTTAGAATGCTGATTTTCTACCTCTAATAGAGAAATTTTTTTGAAAATTTTTCTGAGATATGGGTTTTGCTCAGAATTGCTTTGTAAAACAACCCAGATTGTCCGTTTTCGAAAATTTTGATTTTATACTGAAAAAGCAGCAAACCCTAATTTCTTCAATTTTTCACGAAAAAAGTTGGCACCTAGGTTTTGTTCAAAATGCAATTAGAAATGGACCCAGTTGATCTGATTTGAAAAACACCGAGGGCTGATCGAAAAAGCAGCCAACCCTAAAATTTGAAATTTGCTTGAAAAAAGTTGTCATATGGGTTTTCTTCAGAAGACCGATTTGAGAGGACCCAGATGATTAAAAACTGAATGCGCAGAGGATTTCACTGACATGCAAATAAAAAGCAGCTCCTACAACTTGATAAAGTTCTTGAAAATTTTCTTCAGAAGAATGAGATGATAAGACCCAGATTGGCTAAAAACTAAAAATTTTGGCCTTCTTGAAAAAATTGATCTTCTGGATGAAAAAGCTTGAAAAAGCAAGGCCTTATGCTTGCTGGTCTGAAAAATTTGATGAATAACCAGCAAACTTGAGTTCTTGAATCATGAAAAACTTTTCAAACTTGCTGCTCCAACTTTCTCCTTTGAATGCTACCTGCAAAAATGATGAATTTTGCATTGAAATGATGTATTAAATAGACTAAGGGTTTGAAATAAGCTTGCTTTCTTTTGCTTTCATCCTCAAAACCCTAAAAACCTCTGTTCATTGAACCTGGATGTCCATCTTTCATCTCACAAACTTGGAAATTTTACTAAGGCATGAGAAGTTGGGCGCCCTTCTTGGCTAGGGGTGCCCACTTCAAGCAGTGTTAGTCATATTTTTTGATATTTTCAACTTTTCACAACTTTAACCCCTTCCTTTGACCTCGATTTTCGGCTTGGAGACTAATCTGATGAGCGAGCTGAATGATTCATTGCGGAGCTTGACCCGTTCTGAGAAGATTGTTCTGGAGGCGTCTCTAGCTAAAAACTTCATTTCGACCTTCGAATTCATGGGAGCCTATTTCCTCGAGGGGCGCCCATTTTGTCCAGAGCCATTTTTTATGATTTTCAATTTCTTCATTAACTCCTCTTCCATAGATGATCTTGTCGAATCTGGTGATCCGAGCATCGAATTGACTGATGGTTATGCTCGTTGCGAAGCTAAGGAGATATTAAGAGGGGTCTCCTAGGAGAAACTTCATCAAACAATTGAGTTTGGGCCTTCAAAAGCTTGGGCACCCCTGTAAGAACCCCAACTGGTTCAATCACTGAACTCACTATAAGCTGCAACTGTGCTTGATTGTTTGTAATTTGTTTTTTTTGTTTTTTTTGTATTTTCTGATTTTTTGTGCTTTGAGGGTTTTGACATAAAAAGCAAACTACTTCTAATACACTGATTATAAGGAAGAGATATTGCAATGATAGACAACTACATTGAATGCAAACAAATACTCATTCTTACAATGGAAAACTATAACTTTTATTTGAATGCTTATACAAAAACAACTGTAACTAATAGGAAACCTGATATAAATGCCCAAACTGCTGATCCGAGTACTGTAGCGCACTGTTCACGGGTACTGTAGCGCACTGTTGACAGGTACTGTTCACGGGTACTGTTCATGCACCATTCACAGGTACTGTAGCAACAAATAAACCTTTGAAAATAATCCCTTGCAATCTGAAAATAATTAGCAATGAAACCCCTATAAATTTCTGAATCTTCCTCACAACTGCTGAAGCACAAATCAACGTCTCTATATGAAACTCTCTGGATACCAAATTCGCTAGATATTTCACCAGTTCAAATGGAGACTCACAGAAGAAACTACGTTCTTCAATGGCAATGGCTGAAACCCTTCTCAAAGCATAAAAACCTATTTTCAAAATGATAGCAATAACAATGGATACCTCATTCTTCTTTTCTCAAGCAAATATATGCCTCCAAAAACCCTAATCGAAATTCCTTTTCCAGGCTGCGATTTTTTTAATGAAATAACATTAAATAAAATCATTAACATTTAATTGAATTAAACTTAGGGAAAGCTTTTAATAATTCTCCTCCAAAATAAAATACTCAATTGGCCCCATTCAATGTGTTATAAACCCATCACTTAAGTGATTTAAATATAAAGTCAATTTAACTTTATATTTAATCATTAATCACTGAACATGCTGGAATTCACTGAAATAATCATAACTCTCTCAATATTGAGAATCTAGCCAAACTATCTGAAACTGGAGTCCAAGAAATTATTTCCCAAGTGCCTGAAAAGACATGCTAAAAATAGCAAGAATCACTCAAATGAAGCCTAAGTCAAACTCTCTAAGCTCAAACCAACCACTGAACTCCGAGAAAGCCAAAAACACTAAACAACCCAAACCTCCTATGTCCAAACTGACCCCCCTATCCATCTGTAATAGCCTACGAAGGTCCAATAATAGGCTAAACCACAGCTAGACTAAAGTATCTAGCTAAAAGGGGACATCACAGTCCGCCCCTCCTGAAATTGCTTGTCCTCAAGCAATCTCAACTCTGGATGCTGTAAAATCTCCTCACTCTCCCAAGTAGCATCCTCAACCGGCATGTCCCTCCATTTGACCAAATACTCTCTAATAGTGCGCCTTCTCAAATTCCTTTCCCTGAACTCAATGATAGCCTCAAGTACTAACACCAACTTTCCCTCATCATCCAAGGGAGGAAGCACGGTGGAAGGAACAATCTAATGTCCTAACGCCTTCTTGAGACGTGATACATGAAAAACATTATGCACTCTGCTATCTATCGGCAAATCTAACTCATAAGCCACCTCTCCAACTCTCTTGATCACCCTGAAAGGCCCATAATAACGTGGCTTAAGTTTCTCGGCACCACTCTTTTTGAGAGTGGACTGGTGGTATGGCTGCAGCATCAAATATACCATATCACCTACCTCAAAGGTTCGCTCAGTCCTCTTCTGATCAGCATACTATTTCTGCTGATTTTGTGCCTTAGTGATATTCTCCTTAAGAGCCTTTACAATGTCCTAGCTCTCCTGTAATAAGTCTCCAGCACTAGGCACTCTACTATCTGATAGCAACAAATCCATGAAACTGGGTGCCTCATATCCATATAATGCCATGAATGGTGACATCTGGATAGACATGTGATAAGTGGAATTATAACAATACTCACATAGATATATCCACTTAACCCAAGCCTTCTGCTGCCCTGCTATGTAATTCCTAAGGTATCCCTCCACCCATTTGTTCACTATCTCTGTCTAACCATCTGTCTGGGGGTGGTAGCTAGTACTCGGAGTGAGCTCTGTCCCGCACAATCTGAACAACTCTTGCCAGAAGTGATTCATAAACCTGTTGTCCCTGTCGCTGACAGTGCTCCGAGGTAAGCCATGCAACCTGAATACCTCTCTAAAGAATAAATCTACCACCTGCATAGCAGTGTATGTAGCAGTGGTCGAGAAGAAATGGGCAAACTTCGTAAGCCGATCAACAACAACATATATACAGTCTCTGCCCTGGGCTCTCGGCAGTCCTATGATGACGTCCATGGACAAACACTCCCACTTCTTGTCAGGTATCGGAAGTGGCTGAAGTAAACCAGCTGGATAAGAGTGCTCATGTTTATTCTATTGGCAAGTAGGACACTCTCTAACATACTGTAACACCTCAGCTTTGAGCCCTTTCCAAGAAAAATGCTCACGAATCTACTGGTAGGTTTTATAAAAACCTGGATGTCCTGCCATAAGTGAGTCATGATAAACTCTCAACACCATCCTCCTCACCTCTAACCCTGGCACCAAATAAATGCGCCCTTTGTAAATGATGAGCTCATTCACAAGGGTGAAATCACTATCCTGGACCGATCCATCTATGAATCTTGATGCCCATGTATCCTTTGCATACTCTGCAAGGATCAAATGCCTCCAATCCTCTAATATGTCTATCATCAAGCTCAAATGAGGTCTCCCTGACAAGGCGTCTACTACAACATTCAGTGTCCCTTTGAAATAGGTAATATCAAAATCATATGCCTGTAATTTACTTACCCATTTCTGCTGCCTGTCATTAAGATCTCGCTGCCCCAGGAAATGCTTCAGGCTGTTGTGGTCTGTTTTTATGCTAAATTTTCTGCCCACTAAGTACTGCCTGAATTTGGCCAAAGCATGCATTATGGCCAACATTTCCATATCGTAAATGCTGAAGCTCCTCTCAGGTCCCTTGAGCTTCCTACTCTCATATACAATTGGGTGCTTGTCCTGCATAAGCACCGCTCCAACGCCCTCACCAGACGCATCACAATGTAGCTCAAATGGTTTGCTAAAATTTGGTAATGCTAGCACTAGACAAGAAGTCATCAACTCCTTGAATTTGTCAAAACACTCCTATGCCTCAAGAGTCCATAAGAAAGCCCCTTTCCTCATCAAATCCGTCAAGGGTGCTGCATGCCTGGAATAACCACTAACAAACCTCCTGTAGAACCCACACAAGCCCAAAAATCCCCTCAACTATGTAAGGTTCATTGGAGTAGGCCACTCAACAATAGCACGAATCTTTTCAGGATCCATGCGTACCCCCTGTGCACTGATAATGTGACCCAGATATAATAATTCAGATAATCCCAAATCACATTTGGACTCCTTTGCATACAAGGACTCCCTGCTCAGAATGCTCAACACTGTATCCAAGTGTCGCAAGTGCTCATCCCATGTTCTACTATACACAAGAATGTCATCAAAGAAGACCAATACAAATTTCCTCAACTGAGGCTGAAAGACCCTGTTCATCGTGGACTGAAAGGTAGCTGGAGCATTAGTTAGCCCAAATGGCATAACTTCAAACTCGAAATGGCCACAATGACACCTGAATGATGTCTTCTCTATATCCTGCTCTCTAACTCTGATCTGATGATAGCCTGATCTCAAATCAATTTTGGAGAAGAAACATGCTCCATGTAGTTCATCCAACAACTCATCAATCTGTGGGATGGGGTACTTGTTTTTAATTGTCTTTCTGTTCAGGACCCTGTAGTCAATGCACATCCTAAGAGTACCATCCTTCTTCTTCACTAAAACCACAGAAGAAGCAAAAGGAGATTTACTCGGTCTAATATGCCCCATAGCAAGTAGCTCCTTGATGGTTTTCTCAATCTCATCCTTCAATCTCTTCAGATGCTTGTACGGTGTAATCATGATGGGTTTAGCACCCTCCTCTAACTCAATGATGTGCTCAATACCTCTATCTGGAGGTCTACCTGGTGGAATATCACTGAAAACCTTGTAATGCTTAATTCTCAGCTCTTGTATGTCTGGATGGTATTTTGATTCTTGCTGCCCCTGTGATGGCATCAGCGTGCAACGAGCTGCCCACTCAACCTGATCATGACACAACAAACTCTCCATGCGCCTACAAGACATCATCCTGAACTCACTGTCTCGAATGGCCTTAAGTATGTGAGTTTTACCATCAATCTGAAATTTCATCACCATTTCTCTCAAATTGAGAGTGAACTCTCCACTATCATACAACCAAGTCGCCCAGTACTAAATCTATGTCACCCATGTTAACCACATAAAATTCAGCCTTGAATTCAAAGTTATTTATTTTCAATGGTAAACCTGTGATCTTTCTATCACATTTGAGGACGTAGCCATCAACTACCCTCACTCTCAAGCCCTCAAACTGCTCAATTTGGATCCCACGTCTCTCAACCAACCTAGAATCAATGAAATTATGCGTGGCCCCTGTATCTAACAATGTAATAACTCGCTATCCAGCCAACACTCCTCTCATTCTAAATGATCCCTCCTGCTGCACACTACCTTCAACCTTCTCTTCATCGGTAGACATTTGCTTGAGCTTTTCATCATCTAAACTTTCCTTTTGTTCACTGGATTCCTCATTTTCAGTTTGCTGGTCCGAATTTTCAGAATCAGAATCCTCATAGTAAGCCCACATAACCCTCTTTGCTTTCCCCTTTGGTCTCAAAGGACAGTCATGGTTCATGTTATAGGGTCCTTTGCAATAAAAACAGAGTTTTTTCTTCCTTAAATCATTCAATGTCTCTCTATCCAAGGGAGCGAATGATTTATCTTTATTTTCAGCCTTTGTTTCATTCCTCTCAGGTTTCTTGAAGAATGGTTTGTTATCTTTGCTAGATGATGCACCCTTTGACTGAAATTTATTTATTGGGGCTGCTTGTTCCGTACTTCTAGCCTTCTTAATTGCTTCTTGCAAATTGAATGGATCAAAGGCTTTTACCCAACCCTTCAGCGGTTCGGATAATCCTTCAATGAACAAAACAACCAATCTCCTATCTGAGATATCTGGCACCATAACGGATAGCCTCTGAAAGTCACTAATGAAATACTCCAATCCACCTGACTATCTCAACTGTGCCAACTCCCTGAAGTAGACTTCTGGATCCTTCTTATCAAACCTCTCTACCATCCTATCCACGAAGTCCTGATATGAAGTCACCTAGTTATGCTAAAGGGTAACCATCCCATGCTGCCACCAATCATGTGCAGCTCCCTCTAAATGTAGCGTGGCATATTTTATTGCCTCCACTTCTATCATAGGTCTCAGTGCTAAGAAGGTATCAAGCTTGTGAATCCAAGCCTGCGCTGTCATTTTGCTACTACCATCAAATGTAGTCAAGGAAAGCTTTCCTGTAGCACGCTTTAATTCATTATTCTGGCCACGAGGTCTCCTATCCTATCTTGCTGCCCTGTAATGCTCTCTCCTCTGATTAACAAACCTCTCAAATGTCATCCTCTCGCGCACCTGTGGAGCTAATAATTCCCATTTGCCATTCGCAGCCATGAGATTATCTGCGAACATCTCCTCTCTTGCTTCTTCTGTAGGTGCTACCTCAGGCTCATCTCTAATGAAGGTAGGACGAGTAGGCCTGTCTGTTGTCCTGGAATGAGTCCTATAAGCTCTAGGTGATCCCACTACACTCCTATTATCCCCTTGCTTCTGATTCTGTCTGTCCTGTGGGTTCATGCGCTCAACCATGGTGGTGAGTGCCTACAAGGCCTAAACCATCTGTTGCTGTCCTGTAACCATTGCTCAGAAAAATTCACTTGTTTCCTAATCCTCATTCCTGTTGCCTCTGGGTGGGCTACCTTCTTGCCTGTCACCCATGATGTTCGGCTGCCTGTCTACAACCAGTTCCCTGTCAACAAATGCTTGCCTGCGAGTGTAATATCTGTGAGAGCCAGCCTCAGGTGGCTGCATGTGATTGCTAAACCCTCAGGATGGCAAGATTTAGCTCTAATACCAATGTAAGAACCCCAACTGGTTCAATCACTGAACTCATTATCAACTGCAACTGTGCTTTAATTGTTTGTAATTTGTTTTTTATGTTTTTTTTGTATTTTCTGATTTTTTGTGCTTTGAGGGTTTTGACATAAAAACAAACTACTTCTAATACACTGATTATAAGGAAGAGATATCGCAATGATAGACAACTATATTGAATGCAAACAAATACTCATTCTTACAATGGAAAACTATAACTTTTATTTGAATGCTTATACAAAAACAACTATAACTAATAGGAAACCTGATATAAATGCCCAAACTGCTGATCCGAGTACTGTAGCGCACTGTTCACGAGTACTGTAGCGCACTGTTCATGGGTACTGTTTACAGGTACTGTTCATGCACTATTCACGGGTACTGTAGCAACAAATAAACCTTTGAAAATAATCCCTTGCAATCTGAAAATAATCAGCAATGAAACCCCTATAAATTTCTGAATGTTCCTCACAACTGCTGAAGCACAAATCAGAGTCTCTGTATGAAACTCTCTAGATACCAAATTCGCTGGATATTTCACCAGTTCAAATGGAGACTCACAGAAGAAACTACGTTCTTCAATGGCAATGGCTGAAACCCTTCTCAGAGCATAAAAACCTGTTTTCAAAATGATAGCAATAACAATGGATACCTCATTCTTCTTTTCTCAAGCAAATATATGCCTCCAAAAACCCTAATTGAAATTCCTTTTCAAGGCTGCTATTTTTTTAATGAAATAACATTAAATAAAATCATTAACATTTAATTGAATTAAACTTAGGGAAAGCTTTTAATAATTCTCCTCCAAAATAAAATACTCAATTGGCCCCATTCAATGTGTTATAAACCCATCACTTAAGTGATTTAAATATAAAGTCAATTTAACTTTATATTTAATCATTAATCATTAAACATGCTGGAATTCACTGAAATAATCATAACTCTCTCAATATTGAGAATCTAGCCAAACCATCTGAAACTGAAGTCCAAGAAATTATTTCCCAAGTGCCTGAAAAGACATGCTAAAAATAGCAAGAATCACTCAAATGAAGCCTAAATCAAACTCTCTAAGCTCAAACCAACCACTGAACTCTGAGAAAGCCAAAAACACTGAACAACCCAAACCTCCTGTGTCCAAACTGACCCCCCTATCCATCTGTAATAGCCTACGAGGGTCCAATAATAGGCTAACCCACAGCTAGACTAAAGTATCTAGCTAGAAGAGGACATCACAACCCCTGGCAAGCTGGGGCGCCCAAACTCACCAAAGTTAGAATATTTTTCTACTTATGTTTGCTTTTGAATCTCAATTCTTAGCTCTCATCAAACCCTTTGTTCAGCCTCTCATATCTGGCGACTGCAAACTTCGATTGACGTGCTGAATATCTCGTTGGAGAGCCTGATCAACTCTGAAGAAATCATGTTAGAGCTACACCTGCAAATTCACCTGTTTAGGCCCTTGAAAACTTGGGCGCCTCTTCTCTCCTGGGGTGCCTAAATTCTCCAGACTTAGCTATTTTCTTATGATTTTCATCTTCTAGTTGAAACCTCCATTCTGTATGTTCACTTTGATCTGAATCTGTCGGAGATCTGACAGTCGGATGCTCTAACGAAGACAGGCATTGCGGAGCTGGCTGAATACTAAAGAGATTGAGCATATTCACAAACCCTAACTGTTGAGTTAGGTGCTCCAAAGGATCATCGAGTAAAAGGAACGAAGGAGAATATTACAAGAAGCATTTGAGAAAAATACAACTATACGATTCCCAAGTCAGAGCCAAGAACGCAGTCAAGTTGAAAATTCAAGACAACCCTCTCCTAATGAGGGAAGTTGGGAGATAAAGTCACATTCCTTTACAAAATTGTACGAGAGTAGCCTTCGAGGCATTGAAAGGTTATCAATCGAAAGAGAAGAAGTCGAGCCAAGATTGTAGAAAAGAAATTATGAAAGCAAAACAAGTGTGTGGAAGGCTGAAGCCAAGGGAAGAGATGAAGATTCCTATGAGTGCGAGAAAAGCATCGGAACATCCAAATTAAAATCCCTAGCAAGCAAATTTTAGGCACTAGGTTTGCATCAAAATAAAATCATGGTAAGCCCTAGTGGAGAAAAGAAAAAGTTGCCCAAGTTTACAAGCAACGGATTGAAAGATCCTATACGACATTGTAAGACTTGTGAAATTATTTGGACGGCAAATGAGCAAGATGATAAAGCAATTTGGCTACGATCTTTTCCAGCCACCTTGCAAGGTGTAGAGATTGACTGATATACAAAAATTGACCAAGCCTCTCGAAGCACATGGGAGAGATTAAAGAAGGCCTTTGAAGATTCGAAGAAGAGTTTAAATTGCTTTGTGATGATAATGAAATAGTAGCAAAATTTACAATACAAAACAAGGTAAGCACGGTACAAGCTTATAATGTAGACTTAAAGAATTGTTTGTAAAATTAGAAACAGAACCGACGGTCTCAAGAAAAGATGGTTCATCGAAGGTCTACTTCTGTCATTAAGAAAAAAAATGAAGGTAGCACCACCCTCTTCTTATTCAGAAGCCTACAATCGAGCAATGGACATAGAAAGTGAAGATAAAATTTCCTCACGCAATAAAAGAAAAACAGAGGAAGATGGAAGTTTGGATGACAATAGCGATGATGAATCGAGAACGGCACAAGCACTCCGAAGGGACATGCTCTGAATGATGAAAGAATTGAAGGTGAAAAAAGAAACTAACGAACTATGGTGTACTGAGTAAAAAACTGAGGGGCACACAAAAGGTAATTGTCTTAAAAAGATGCTTTGTGAGATTTGCTAGGTTATGGGTCAATCAATAAAGAAGTGCCTATACAATTTGAATACCAAGAGCACACAAGTACTCTTTACGCAGGGAGAGGAATCCATTCCAACAAAGCCACGAAATGCATCTCTAAGCAAATATCAAAATCAAAGAGAATGAAGCCAAATACAATATGTAATGTGTCGGACCAATTTTTTTTTTATTTTTTTTTTATAACAGTTACAATGCAACACGCACCCGTTAAGGTTAGCTCCAAAACCACAACGATGTGGAAAGTAACTCTAACCAAGAATGCGCCCTAAGACCCGATGAGGGAGGAGGGGCGAGCATATGGTCAAAGGATCCCTATGAGATAGCTGAACTGAAAATAACTCTAACCAAGAATGCGCCCTAAGACTAGATGTGGGAGGAGGGGTGAGCATATGGTCAAAGTATCCATGAACTAGGTGGCGGCTGAGCCGATCAGCAACATGATGTTATAATGCATTACAGAAAGTAACTAGACGGCTTGCCAGCCTCTTCCACTTTTCAGTGGGCAATACAAGAAAGTAAATGCAAAAATGAAAGACTGAAGCAAGGCCAGTCTCTTCCACAATCATGGGAAATACGAAGTGCTTAGCCAGAAAATAAGAATGCTGACAGTACTACTGTTCAGCTTACAATGAGGTAGAATGTCTGCCAAGAACACAAGATTAGGAGTCTATCAATGCTGCGATAATGTATAATAACTCTCCAATGCTCAATAAGACTTCCTAGACTCAAACCCAGCTCAAAAGACAAACTCTTACAATCTGATATGACCGAACATTGACTGAAAATGCACAGACCAGCAACCTGAAACTTCACTAAAATGCACATAAAACACTCCAAACACACCCAAACGACTTGATAACTGCAAATGATCCTAGCAAGTATGGCGCCAAATTCCCAATGATAAAACCTCTCCAAACAGACTTATTTTATTTTGCACAAATCCCAATACAGCTGCCAGAAAGTACGGCCCTCAAGGAGGGGCGATTTCACTCCATAAAATTCATTTCTTGGTATTAAAATCTGCAATTTAACAAGAAGGGTCGCCCCTAGCAAGGAAATACATAGATGAAGTACCCAGAACAAGATTATTTTTATTTATGACTTATGAGCAAAAAACAACATTCAGCTACACTAAACCAGCAACTCCAAAACTGACAGAAAATGCAAGAACTCAACTACAAAGTGCACAACTACTCTCAAAGACCAAGAACAACCAAAATCTCAACTAATTGCTATCTTTCAAGCAAGAAGTCAAGCCAAGGCTAGGAGGTATGCTTTCTTTGAAGCTATTCACTCACCATTTCGGCAGCATAACATTAGTGTAGACAAGAGATAATCCCAATGAAGAACCAACCTCTCCTTATATAGATTTTGAGAAGAACTTCTAGAAGCCTCTAGAAAGTGCACTCAATCTCAAGGAGTCAAACAAATTCAAATTTCAAGTTGACTCTATTCCCTCTTCAAGTTGGCGTCCCATTTCATCAAGTGTAATATTTGATTAAATAAAACAATGCTTTTCTCAAAGTTGGTGTCCACTTTACAAGTCATATTTTCAACCTTTGGAAATATTAAACCCACCTCCTAATGAGGCGTCCACCCATGAAGACCCCTTTTTTTAAAAACAACTTTATGTTATATCACTAGGCCAAGGGTCATAAAGTGAAAATATAACATTATTAATTAAAATACCTTATCTCTCGAAAAATTGAGCCAAAAAGCCAAACTCAACATAACCAACTAAGCTGACTAAAGAGAAAAGCCAACTATGTTGAAGCCAACAGGCCACTGCCAAAATTAGAATTTACTAAAAATAGTAAATTCAGAAAGTTGCTCAGAACACCATGCATGCCATACCACTGCGAAGCTTTCTGAAAACCCAAAAAGAATCCGCAAACCAAACTCCAAACTCCAGGCAACAACCCCCTAGAAAATAGGAAATCCTAATTTTTGCTTTTGAGTAGCCTACAGGCCTCTGAAATAGGCTAACGATCAACCGCACTGATCACTGCTGAGAAGGGGACATTACACAATATGATCCCACAGGATGCCCTATCATATGATGCCAACAATGTAGAGAACGGGGACACTTTGCGAGAGACTACCAGAACAAGCAAGACAAAGTGCAATTATTGTGCAAATGGTGTGGACCTGGAAACCACAAGACACCAGATGTCCAAAGCAAAAGGCTAGTGTCAACATGATTGATGTAAGGGATAGTGAAGTATTGGCCATTACTCGTGCCCAAGCAAAGAAGGTTGTGTACGTGAACCCACATATAGAAAAAGAAAGGCTTCGTGAAGCAAGGGCCGAAGCAAAGAATGCTATGGATAATGAACGAAGCCACTCATGCAAATGCAAGTACAGTAACAAATCAATTACAATCCGAGAAAAATATTGCATGACAAGTACTTCAAGCTACTGTACTAGTTAAAGTAGAGGATTTATTACAAAATATTCTTGAACTTCAAAATGCTATTGTATTGGGGGAGAATGAGACAATGCATGCTACAACCCAATTAGAATCTTGTGAGAATGAAGATCTGTGATGTCCCCATCCTAGTCAGCGCAGCTGGTCATGTGGTTAGCCTATTATTTCGATCCTCGTAGGCTAACAGTTGTGTGCAGAGGATCATCTGAGGCAGTTACTCAGTGTTCTGTAGCTTCAGTGTTGCAGTTGTTTCAGGTTGGGCCTTCGCAGAATCATTCAGAGTGGTTTTTCAGAGACTTTCTATTTTTAGAAAGTCGGAATGGCGGAAGCTGCTATTTTGGGCAGGGCACCTGGTTCAGCTGTTTAGCTCAGAGTCGACCCAGTTCATCAGTTTGACAGTCAGACGGAGAAATTATGGAGTATTTAATGGTTTAATGAATAATTAATACTTTTGACTTTATATTAAAGTCACTTTATTAATTATTTAAATATTTAATTAAAAGGGCGTATTATAAAGTATTTATTATACTTTATAAAGTGAGTTATTTGATATAATGAATATTTATTATTCATTAATGAGGCGCCAATTAATTATTATTATTTCTCCTAAGTCTTAAGAGCGAATTTAATCATTTAAATTAAATGATTATTAAAAGAGTCATTGGGTCGAATTTTTCAAGGAAGCTATATATTCACAGGAAAGAGACAAATCGAACTCTTATGATTTGATTATTCAATTTGTCTTCTATTTTGCTCTGAGCATTGGAGTTTGCAAAACCTAGGGTTTCAGCAGACGATTCGATTTTGGAGAACGATACCTCTTCAGAATCTGGCATACTGAGACTGTGCAATACCAGTTGAAGATTGTCTACTTGGTAGCTTCATTCAGAAGTTGCAGTTGATCATATTGAATCGATTTCGGGAAGGAGATCCAGAGTTATTTCACCAGTTAATAGGGGCGACCTATCAGAGATTACTTTCACAGAGATCTGGCATCTTTTATTTGGGCCGTACTATATTCTTTGTTGCTGCTGCTGTACAGGCCGTACAAATCTGTACCTTCAAGGCCGTACCTCTCTTTCAGGAAGAAATGCCTTCACCCTTCAGTCTCTGGCAGAGGGTTTTAGTGCGCCTTGGATATCTGGAGTCTTTGCAACGCTTTTAGAGTCCAGAGTGTCATTTATTCATTCAGCCGTACCATTCTGTTTGTTTTTTGGCGCCTGCAAGAAGAAATCAGGTTCCTTCGTAATAAATTAGTATTTCATTCATATGTTAATTTTTGTTATTGTAAATGCTCTGGAAATGCAATAAAATGATGCGCCTATGACTTCTGAGCAAGATCTACGCCTATTTCATGTTCTATGATTTATTTTGAATTTTTAAGCAATATTAGAGTAAATCGCAGCTCCTTGTATTTTCTCAAAAACCTATCAAAACACAAAAAAACAGAAAACTTGCAAAAAATCAATATTCACAGTTGGGGTTTCGGGGTTGAGAATCACCTGGATTCTTATAGTGGTATCAGAGCACAGATTTCCTGCCATCCTGTGCTTTTTCAGTTGCCTTTTTAGAATACAGTGTGCTCTTTGGTTGCTTTTTCATGAGCAGAGATATTATTCACTATACTAATGGTGTAGGGATAGGCAGAGTCGAGGATTGGACAGGTCCACCGATTCCTGAAGGTGAGACAGTGTCAGGTGTATTGGGCATTCACCGATCTAGCTCCAACAACAGTGAAAACAGTGTTGCAACCCTAATGGCAGATCGTGAGATTCCTACAGAGACACGTAGGGATCCAGGGAAGGCACATGCAGAGGGCGACATTACCGATGAGGAGTTCAGACGCAGGCATGATAACATGATGGATATGATGTCCCAGTTGATGGGCACTATTAGGCAGTATACTCCATCACAGCCACATTATATACAGATTGGACAGACGAGCGGGACTGCAGCAGTGGATCAGCCTTTGGCATCAGTACCACGACAGCCGTCACCGATCTATCAGGAGCGTAGGCCTGGACAGCCTACATTCTTACCTAGAGAGACTCCACCTCCGACTCCGGGGGCAGAGCAGCAGGGGCAGCATCAGGAGTTTCAGCCACATAATGGCATGTAAGTAGCAGATGTGACGAGGTTTCATGGTGAGTACCTATCATTGGCACCTGAGATCAGGAAGGCATTATCGTTTCATGAGTTTATGGATGTTCATAAACCTAGAGGAGGAGGCAGATTTGACCGTAGACCCCCTCAGCATTAGCAGCCACAGCCACAGGTGAACAAGGACTTGCAGTACGCAGTTAGTAAGATCACCTTGCCATATTTTGATGGGTCTGATAAGACATCAACGAGGTCTTGGGTCCAGAAATTGGACAACTATTTATCACTAAGGCCTATGCAGGAGGACGAGGCCATTAAGTTTGCTACCTTGCATCTTGATGGAATAGTGCATGATTGGTGGCATCACAGCAAGTATACACTTGGCCATCATGCAGTCAATACTTACCAGGAGTTCACCAGCAGGTTCATAGAGCGCTTTGATAAGAAGGATACGGAACTTTACTTCAGAGAGCTAGCTCAGCTCAGGCAGACAGGTAGTTTGGATTCTTATATTGGTTAGTTTCAGAGAGTGGCAGTCATGGTGATTGGTATTTCAGAACGGAGACTCATTATACTCTTCGTTGAGGGTTTGACAGAACCTATGAGAGGTTGGGTAAAGGCTTTTGACCCTCCTACCCTTCAGGAGGCCATGAGGAAGGCGCGAAACATGGAGCTTGCAGCACCTCGCAGCAAGTTCAATTTAGGTTCGACACCCTACACGAGGCCTAATAGGTCTTTTGACAGAAATAAACCCTTTGACAAAAGGAAGGATCAACCGGATCCTAAGAGACAGAATGCACCACCCTTTGAAAGAGAAACACTGAATGACTTGCAAAAGAAAAAGCTGTGTTTCTGGTGCAAGGCACCCTACAATGAAAAACATGTATGCCCACTTCGTCCTAAGGTCAAAAATAATCAGATGGAATGGTTTTATGAGGGCGAGGAGCAATCTGATCTGTCAGACCAGCAAGCTGATTCCGAGCATTCAGATGATGACAGGTCCGAAAATGAGGGTGAACACGAAGGTGGAAGGAAGCTACAAGAAGCCCATTTGACTAGCCTTTTGAGAGATGGGTCGTTTAGACTTCGCGGGCTCCTCGCAGGTCAAAAGGTGATCACTTTATTGGATACGGGTGCTACACATAATTTCATTGATGCACGATTGGTGGAGAGACGTGGCATTCAGACAGAGGCATTTGAGGGTATTCGAGTCAAGGTGGCTGATGGGTACACACTCAGATGTGACCGAAAGATTACTGATCTTCCGATGCGACTAAACAACTATGAATTCAAGACTGAATTCTATGTTGTTAATATGGGAGATACTGATGTGGTGTTAGGGATGGCATGGTTGCACGATTTGGGTGAGTTCACACTCAATTTGCGAGACATGGAGATGAAGTTTAAGGTTGATGGGAGACCTCATGTCATCAAGGCTATTCGAGACAGTAATCTGAGGATGGTTTCATTCAGGCGGATGGAGAGACTCATTCGTCATGATATGGTTGATTGGGCAGCTGAGTGCATGTTGATGCCAGCCCAGCAGGAGCAGCAGAAGGGTGAGTACCACCCCGACATTCAGATATTGAGGACTAAACACTCCAAAGTGTTTAGAGACATTCCACCTGGTAGACCTCCAAACAGAGGCACGGAGCATATCATTGAGTTGGAGGAGGGCGCAAAGCCCGTTATGATCACACCCTACAGGCATCCGAAACGACTCAAGGATGAGATAGAGAAGACCATCAATGAGTTGTTAGCTATGGGACACATTAGACCTAGCAAATCACCTTTTGCTTCATCGGTTGTATTGGTGAAGAAGAAGGACGGGTCACTTCGGATGTGTATAGACTACCGCCAGCTAAACAAGAGGACGATTAAGAACAGGTACCCGATACCGCGCATTGATGAGCTGATTGACGAGTTGCACGGAGCTATCTTCTTTACGAAGATTGATTTGAGATCAGGGTACCACCAGATTCAGATGAGGGAGCAGGACATTGAGAAAACCGCTTTCAGGTGTCATTGTGGTCACTTCGAGTTCTTGGTTATGCCGTTCGGTCTAACCAATGCACCTGCCACCTTTCAGGCTACCATGAACAGGGTTTTCAGTTCTCAGCTGCGGAGATTTGTATTGGTCTTCTTCGACGACATACTGGTATATAGCAAATCATGGGAGGAGCATTTAGCTCACTTAGATGCAGTTTTGGGTATCTTGGCTGATGAGTCTTTCTATTCCAAGGAATCCAAGTGTGAGCTTGGTATGGAGGAGTTGTTGTATCTAGGGCACATCATCAGTGCCAAGGGAGTGAGTATGGACCCTGAGAAGGTCCGAGCGATAGTTGAGTGGCCGGTACCTAAGAACCTCACGCAGCTCAGAGGCTTCATCGGAGTTGTGTGTTTTTTATAGGAGATTTCTTAGTGGGTTCTCACGTCACGCCGCACCCCTTACTGACTTGACAAAGAAGGGGGCTTTTACTTGGTCACCACAGGCGCAGGAGTGCTTTGACAGGTTCAAGGTAATCATGACTTCATGTCCAGTGCTAGCATTGCCTGACTTTACGAAGTCATTTGATTTATTCTGTGATGCTTCAGGAGAGGGCATTGGTGCCGTTTTGATGCAGGAGCGACATCCTATTGCTTTCGAGAGCAGGAAGCTTAGGGGTCCTGAGAGGTTCTACAACATTTACGACAAGGAGATGTTAGCCATTATGCATGCTTTGGCTAAGTTCAGGCAATATTTGGTAGGCAGCAAATTCAGTGTTCGTACGGACCATAACAGCCTGAAACACTTCCTTGGACAGCGAGACCTGAATGAGAGGCAGCAGAAATGGGTCAGCAAACTGCAGTCATATGACTTTGACATCACTTTCATTAAGGGGAAGCAGAATGTTGTAGCTGACGCCTTGTCTCGTAGACCTCAGTTGAATGCCATGGCACAGATTACAGAGGATTGGAGGCATCGGATTATTGCAGAGTATGCTAAGAACCCATGGGCTTCTAGCATTGTTGACAAGACAGAGCAAGATGATAGGTACATTATTGTAGATGACTTGATCATTTACAAGAGGCGGATTTTTCTGGTTCCTGACTCTGAGGTGAGGGTTACAGTTTTGAGAACCTTTCATGATCTTCCTATGGCGGGCCATCCCGGGTACTACAAGACATACAAAATGGTTCGGGAACAGTTTACTTGGAAAGGGCTGAAAACTGATGTTTGGTATGTGAAGTGTTCTGTTTGCGCAGAACAAAGAGCACACACATATGCTAGATTCTCGACCACTCGATACGGCGGGGAAATTAGGGTGCTTATCGATGGACTTTATCACGGTTTGCCGAAAGCCCAGGTAAAGATTGCATCTACGTAGTGGTTGATCGGTTGACTAAATATGCGCACTTCTTCCCGATTACTACTACCTTCACAGCATCGCAGACTGCAGAGCTTTTTTCAGAGAGGTATTCCGGTTACATGGGTTGCCTCAGACGATAGTCACGATAGAGACAGTCGGTTCATGAGCAACTTTTGGCAGGAGTTGTTCAGGCTCTGTGGGACCGAACTGACACCGAGTACCAGCTACCATCCGCAGACAGATGGGCAGATAGAGATTGTCAATAAGTGGGTGGAAGGTTACTTGCGCAATTACATAGCTGGACAACAGAGAGCTTGGGTGAAGTGGATATACCTCTGCGAGTATTGCTATAACTCGACTCACCACATGACGATACAGATGACACCCTTCATGGCTTTATATGGGTATGAGGCGCCCAACCTTTTGGACCTGATATTGAGTGATAGCAGAGTGTCGAGTGCAGGGGATATGATGCAGAGTCAGCAGGACATTTTGAGGTCTCTCAGAGACAATATCCAGCGGGCACAAAATCAGCAGAAGCAGTATGCTGATCAGAAGAGGGTTGAGCGTTCCTTTGATGTGGGTGATATGGTGTACCTTATGTTGCAGCCGTATCGTCAGTCTACTCTGCGGAAGAGTGGGGCAGAGAAGCTGAAGCCTCGTTACTATGGTCCATTTCGTGTTATCAGACGAGTAGGCGAGGTTGCATATGAGTTGGACTTACCAGCATATAGCAGGGTTCACAACGTGTTTCACGTTTCTCGCCTGAAGAAGGCATTAGATTACGACATGATACCCTCTCGATTCGCCACCCCTTGATGTGAGGGAAATTGATATTAGTGCGAGGCCATCCGCCGAGATGAGGAGAGACACCTTCAAAGTGGTGTCCGGGGAATACGTCCAAGTGGAAGATTGCCAATTAGGGGATGCTCACATTAGAGTCCGAGGAGGAGATTTTTCGGCATCGAGTTGAGATTGCTTGAGGGACAGAAAAACAATTTGAGGGGCGGTACATGATGTCCCCATCCTAGTCGTATTCCAGTCGTAATAGTTAGCCTATTATTTTGATCCTCGTGGTGATTGTATCACGAAGAGGATCATCACGGCGATTACCAGTGCAGCCTTCAATGTTAGGATTGTTTCGGGTTGGAGCCTTGAGAATCATTGAGAGTGGTTTTGAGAACTTTCTATTTTAGAAAGTCGATTTGAAAGCGGAAAAGCTGCCTATTTAAAATGAGGGCACAGTTGGTATTTAGCTTCCGAGAATTAGAGCCAGTTCATCCCGGTTGTGATCGGTGGAGAAATTATAGAATAGCTAATGGTTATGGAGCAATTAATACTTTTGACTTTATATTAAAGTCACTTTATTAGTGTTAAATATTTAATTAAAAGGGCGTATTATAAAGTATTTATTATACTTTATAATAAAGTGAGTTATTTGATATAATGAATATTTATTATTCATTAATGAGGCGCCAATTAATTATTATTATTTCTCCTAAGTCTTAAGAGCGAATTTAATCATTTAAATTAAATGATTATTAAAAGAGTCATTGGGTCGAATTTTTCAAGGAAGCTATATATTCACAGGAAAGAGACAAATCGAACTCTTATGATTTGATTATTCAATTTGTCTTCTATTTTGCTCTAAGCATTGGAGTTTGCAAAACCTAGGGTTTCAGCAGACGATTCGATTTTGGAGAACGATACCTCTTCAAAATCTGGCATACTGAGACTGTGCAATACCAGTTGAAGATTGTCTACTTGGTAGCTTCATTCAGAAGTTGCAATTGATCATATTGAATCGATTTCGGGAAGGAGATCCAGAGTTATTTCACCAGTTAATAGGGGCGACCTATCAGAGATTACTTTCACAGAGATCTGGCATCTTTTATTTGGGCCGTACTATATTCTTTGTTGCTGCTGCTGTACAGGTCGTACAAATCTGTACCTTCAAGGCCGTACCTCTCTTTCAGGAAGAAACACCTTCACCCTTCAGTCTCTGGCAGAGGGTTTCAGTGTGCCTTGGATATCTAGAGTCTTTGCAACGCTTTCAGAGTCCAGAGTGTCATTTATTCATTCAGCCGTACCATTCTGTTTGTTTTCTGGCGCCTGCAAGAAGAAATCAGGTTCCTTCGTAATAAATTAGTATTTCATTCATATGTTAATTTTTGTTATTGTAAATGCTCTGGAAATGCAATAAAATGATGCGCCTATGACTTCTGAGCAAGATCTACGCCTATTTCATGTTCTATGATTTATTTTGAATTTTTAAGCAATATTAGAGTAAATCGCAGCTCCTTGTATTTTCTCAAAAACCTATCAAAACACAAAAAAACAGAAAACTTGCAAAAAATCAATATTCACAGTTGGGGTTTCGGGGTTGAGAATCACCTAGATTCTTACAAGATCCAATAACTGAACCTCCGCTATCGGGTGACCAAGTGATTGATCCAATGTTACTGATAGTTAACACGACAAAGAAACCAATGGTGGTGAATATGGAGACCCTTGGAAGGAATTTCACCAGTAGAATTGTTGATGGCAGTCTAATGTTAACGTACTTCTAGAAGACACTTGGAGAAGTTTGGGCAAGCTGACCATTTGGCCGCCAACTTTTCAACTGGTGGGTGCAAATCAACAAGATATTAAGGTACTTGGAATTTTAATGGGACAAAAGGTAATTATTGGAACTCAAGCATTTTCGTTGAACTTTGTGGTCATTTCATTAAGGAAGAAAGCGTATGATGCATTGTTAGGTCAAGGTTGGCTTGTAGCAACCAAAGCCGATCACAACTGGAAAGAATACAATCTTCATTGAGAACAAGGATCGAAAATATGTAATTGATTTAAAGAACCAAGCCATAAGTGAGGAAGTAGCTTCCTTCGATTCATCAAATTCGGACTCCGAAGAAGAATGGATAGAGAAGCATGATCTAGGTCTGATAGAGCCGAATGACGAAGGAATCCTAGAATTATAGTCAAGCTCAAAGGATGAAATAAATTCTCTCCACAGCCTATTTCACTAGCAAATGGAGGACTATGAGCTATTTCCATCAACTTGTAATTTTCTCAAAGCTACAACTTTCAATGAAGAGCAACCAATGAAAGAATGCAAAATTACCAATGGTACATCTCAAAGTACTAAGAGCAAAATATTTAATGTGGAGCATACAAATATTGGTCAAGTCAAATCAACTTTATAGAAAACTTCGAAAAACAAAAAAAGAAAATTGGAAAATAAAGAAACAATGGAAAGGAAGAGGCAAAAGTATTATTTGGCACTTGAAGGAGAAAATATTAAAATGCCTGACCACATGCCCGATTACATAAAAAGCCCGAATTTAAAAGCTCGACTACAAAGCCTGACTACATTAAAAGGTCAGACTCTATAATACGACACTTGTTCTATGTTCACATAGTATGGCCAGCATCTTGTCTATTCTCTATTCACATAGTACAGCCAACATCTTGTCATATCGTACGGCAAGGAGAAAGGTAGCATCATACAACGACCTCAATTGGTATGGCATCATGGTACAACATCACTCAGTATGGCACTCAAGTACATCCTATGACAAACTCCTTCAAAGCACATTGTACAGCGAGTTGGTTACCTTGTTGGACAATTTCATATTGCACGGCTTCCCTTTTACATCATACGACATCATCATTCTCCTAGGGAACTGTTGGCGTAACAACTAACACCTCTGGAGTGCAAGTTGGTACGGACAGCTATGCACACTACGCAATGAGTGCTCTTCGAATTAGGAGGGGAAGCTCCCTCGTTGTGCTTGACAAAAATGCTTGAAAAGGGAAAAGTAAACTAAACTATATCCTGTCTTTTTGTCTCAGCTGTAAGAGGCACAAGGTTTAAGAAAAACTCCATACCTTGCAGCTAAGTATTTTCTGGTTTCACAAGACTTAACAACAACACTCAAAACTAAGTAACTTAACTATCCAATCCCCTCAAGAATTCAGAGCATGAGGAAACGAAGCAAGAATGATTATCTGACGATAAGCCTGGTACGGACTCACAACGTGAAGGCAAGGTGGCACAACTATCTGCTTGTCTGAATAGGCTTATTGGAAATGACAACACACGATAAACTAAGTATAGATTCTCAACTTGAAGGCAAGGTGGCACAACTATCAGCTCAATCTAAATAAGTTTATTATTCACACACATCACGCAATAACCAAGTACAGATTCTCAACTTGAAGGCAAGGTGACACAACTATCAGCTCAATCTAAATAAGTTTATTATTCACACACATCACGCGATAACCAAGTACAGATTCTCAACTTGAAGGCAAAGTGGCACATCTATCAGCTCAATCTGAACGAGTTTATTGAACACAAAACATAAAGGATAGCCAACTAGGACAATAAATTGCATAGGCAAGACACACATACAATCTACAATCAAACTAGCCACTATATCTAACTAAAGCAAGAATTCACCATCATAATTGCATGAAACCCAAGTGGCATAACAATTCATCACAATAGTAAATACTCATGAACAAATACAGAACGAGCAATATTGAAGGCAACGTAGGCACAGCATATATTTCTCTCTCGTGCAAAAGTTCTTGAACAAATACAATAATAGCAATACTATAGGCAAGGTGGGCATAGCATGTATGCTATCACGCAAAAGTTATGTACAAATGAGCAAAAGCTCTTATTTATAGACATCAAAGGTGTAGGGAACCCTAAAATCACCTTGAGTCAACTACAGTCTTGAAATGCATGCAAGATTTATTGCTAAACCCTAATAAAGCAAACTATATAGTTAATTGGAAAACTACCATCAGGTAACCGATACAAATTAATCTAAGTGGACAATGTGCAAGCACGCACGTCCTTATTGAAAGCAAGTTAACTGGAACACTACCATCAATTAACGTAAAACCTAAATACAACTCCAAGTGAATAAAGATAATCCCAGAATAGACATGCATGAGATGAGACAGTGAGTTAACTTGAAAAGGTAACACCAAGTTTAACTCCTGTGTGTAATGTCTATCCTGAGAGGTGGGAACTGAAGTCTATTGGTCATGATCTCGAGCAAGTATCCCCTCCACGAGGTTGTTCACTGCATCAGCATCTAAACGTCGTCACAATTCACTACTTGTCAGCAACTTGAGCAATCTTGGCAATCTTTGCACACTCAAACTAGCATTTCATTGACTTATAACTTTGGCAGCTCCATAACTAAAGTGATCAAGCTGACCCTGTTCTGCTGCAGCTTGATGCTTCTGACGCTTTTGCATGACGAAACTGAGAAGATTGACTATGCGCACTCTAGTTGTGAGAAATGCAAACGAACTTGCTGCACATGCAAAATTCCAATGGTATCAACCCTCTAAATCGGCTTTGGAAGACAATCGGCCATACGAGGCATGCAACCATATGGACTTGAGTGACCACACCTGTCGACCCTTTGAATGCACTTGATACGAATCGGTCTCAGCCAGAGAAACGAGACTCGCCCAAACTCAGCGAGTCCCGAGCCGAGCTAGCCTGGCCGAGTCTAGGGAGCCCGGGACTTGGACCCGCCGAGTCCAGAGCCGGATTCGCCGAGTCTGGGCGAGTCTCGAGCCTGGGACCCGGCCGCAGCAGCAAGCTCTTAAGACACTTAAAAAACATAAAGTTAAAAATTTAAGTTAGTTTTTTTTTTGTTCTATATGTTCTCTCCAACCCTAAAAGCAACCTCATTTCACTCTTTTGGCAAAATAGAAGGAGAAGAAAGGGCAACCAGCAAATTGTTTAAAACAAATACAAGGTCATATATCATTTGGGAAGCTTCATACTGCTAAAGAGGTGCATTGAAAGCTCATTGCTAGTGATTGGGAGGAGTTTGCATTGCATTCCAAACCAAATCTAAGAGGTAAGTTTGATTTTAACGGTTTTTTTTGTGTTTTTTTAACAAATAATTCATTGTAATTTGTAAAATCATTGTTTTTAAATTATTATAGTTTGCATTTTTATTTACAAACTCTACTTGCAACTTAAATAATTTTACAAACCCTACTTGTTATTGCAGCCACATTCATTTGCAAATCAAACCATATTATTATTTTCACAATGTCTCAAACCCCAGTCAGAAAAGACCCTGCTTGGAAACATGCTGAAATCTTTCTCGGAATGAAAAGAGGAGAAGCAAAATGTAAATACTGCAAAACAATATATCATGGAAGCATAAATAGTTAAGAGTACATTGCAAGATCCATGATCACGATGGGCTTAGCACTTCACTAGTAGAGGTACATTAGGTGAAGTCACGGGGTGCAATTAGAAAATTTTGAAAGGAAAAAAGAAGTTAGAAAGAGACAGAGGGAGGTTGGTGGGTGTTGGGGAGTTGGACAAAGGACTTGAGATGCTGTCCGGAGATGCTTCTTCCATGCCTCCATACCGTCCTAGTGCTAGATGCTTGTGCTAGATTATACGCTTCCTACACCATCTATTCCTATGCGTACTCCTAGTGCTGGTGGCGCGGCTACTGCTAGTGGTAGTGGCAGTATTAGTATTGGCCCTAGAGTTCGTAAATCTAGGGTGGACTCATATTTTGTACCACGCACTACTCCTGGTTCCCAACCGTCGCTTGAGAGCATGGGTTGGAACAAGGATGCACACGATGCAGCAAAAAAAACAATTGTAGACTTTTGGTACTACTGCACCATTCCCTTCCATGTAGCCAGGTAATTCTTTTTTCGTTTAATTGTTTTAAAATTTATATTTAAATTTTATTGTTTTAGAATTTAGATGTATCTCACTATCGAATTCAAATTTAAAGTTAAAAACTTAAATCTTTTCATTTTATGACATGTTTTAGGTCTCCTTTTTGGAAAAACATGGTTGATGCAATAACCATATGTGGGGCGGGGTTCAAAGCCCCCAGCGAAAATGAATTAAAGGGCCCACTTTTGACTCAAAAGGTGGCGGATGTGAAAGCACAATTAGAGGAGCAGCGTGTGCAATGGAGGAGGATTGGTTGCACCATCATGACTGATGGTTGGACCGATAGGAGAAATAGAACGCTGTTGAACTTTCTAGTTTCCTCTGGAGGTAAGTGTACTTACCTTAATACATTGATATTTGAATTTGATTTAGTGATTAATAATTTAATAAGGCTGATTTATGTTTTTAATTTATTGAATACTTGGTAATTTGGTTTTGCTTATTTTTTCAGGTGACACTGTCTTCATAAAGTCCATTGATGCTTCCGCCCAATTCAAAAATGCCACATACTTATGTGAGGCTATAGAGGAGGTGATAGCCGATGTGGGGGAAGAAAATGTAGTACAAGTGGTGACAGATAATGCAGCAAATTATGTTGTTGCTGGTAGATTATTGATGGAGAGGCACCCAACTATGTTTTGGACTCCATGTGCCGCCCATTGCATTGACCTCATGATGGAGGATCTTGGCAAGCTCCCATGGATAAAAACATGTATGGAATCAGCAAGAAACATTTGCAAATTTGTTTACAATCATGCATGGATGCTTAACCTTATGAGGCAATACATGGGGTTGAGGGAGTTGTCTCGTCCTGGCATAACTCGGTTTGCATCAAATTTTATCATGTTGCAATCTTTGATTCGGTCAAGGTCACCTTTGAGGCGCATGTTTGTTGGTGAGGAGTGGTCTTCCTCATCCTTTTCTACAAGCACTGCAGGGATTGCTGTGGCTGATTGCATATTTGATGAGGCAGGATTTTGGACACCAACAGATGAGATTGTGAAGGTAACATTTAATTCTTTATTATGTTTTAATTTTTAATCATATCTTACTTTTATTTGTTCATTTTCGTTCACAATCACACTTACTTATTTGTGAAACATGTTTGCACTTTGCAGTTTATTGAGCCCTTGCTAGTTCTCCTACGAGTTGCAGATGGGGAGAAGCCCGCAATGGGCTACATATATGAGGGCACGGATAGGGCCAAAGAGGCCATTAGATCAGTCTATGGTAGAGTTGATGATAAGTATCGTCCCATTTGGGAGATCATTGATAAGAGATGGCAAAACCAACTCCATAGGCCCATCCATGCAGCCGCATGTTTCTTAAATCCGGCCTTCCAATATCGCCGTGATTTCCGTGCAGATAGAGAAGTTCTTAGTGGGCTCTACTCAACGATAGAGCGAATGTTGCCCGCAGTTACTACACAGATAGTGCACGAGATGGATATCTTCACAAAGGCACAAGGAGACTTCTTTGCACGTCAAATGTGCAAAGAGAGTAGGGCAACATTAATGCCAGGTAAAAATATATTTAAGGGCATGATTTTTATCTTTTTATATTCTAATTTATTAGTAAATGTTGAACTTGAACTTGAAACTTGAAATGAGATTGAACTTGTTTCTTTTTCTCATCTCAGATAGATGGTGGGAGATGTTTGGTTCTGATACACCGAACCTACAAAATGTTGCCATACGAATACTGAGCCAGCCATGCAGTTCATCTGGTTGTGAGCGCAATTGGAGTATGTTTGAGCACATACACTCCAAGAAGCGCAATAGATTGACAGTGGAGAGGATGAATGACCTGGTATATGTTCATTACAACCTTCGGCTCAGATACAGGAAGGTTTTTGACCACGACAACACCCCGATCTGTTTAGAGGAGGTTGATCTACAGTCTGAGTGGATCACTAAGGCTACAGACGCAGTCTTTAGTGACGAGGACCTTGATTGGGTGGACCAGGCAGAGAGAGAGGCTGAGGTTGTAGCCATGGGTGAGGAGGAGGCTAGAGCACGAGGAGACATAGCTACTGGTGGTGAGAGTGGTATGGGGACTCAGACACAGGCAGAGACTATGGCTGCAACTGCAACATCAGCCAGGACCTTTAGACGCCTTCGTAGGAAGGATGCTGGCTCCACTGTGCCATAGGCATAGAGTGATAGACTTATAGCTATTGTTTTGAATCTTTTGATATTTCATATTTGTATGGAACAGTTGATGTCATGGATTTCATTTTCCATGAGTTTTGTATACATTTGACTAATTTTATATATCAAAGTATGTTATTTCCTTCAGCAGCGCAACTACAATTTGTGTACTTTATACTTATGTGATCATTGTATATTTGTGTATGTGATCAAATTTGCTTTTATTTGTGTTGTATTCAATAAAGGGTACTTGAAACAAGTTTTAAATCTTTAAAAATCTCTAATTTTCTAAGGTTTTTTCAACTTTTTTCATTTTGCAGTTCTTGAGTCGAGTCAGTCGTAGAATTAGATCACCCTAATTTGAGTCCCGAGTCGTAACTATGGTCTCAACTTTCCTGATGAAATCATGAATTAAGACCAATTTGGTTTTGAATTCAGTCTGCATGTACTACACTCTGAAAAACTCGCCTATTGACTGTGAACATGGCTATATTCTGACAACTTTTCTGGAAAGCTAAAAATAACCTATCGAAGGGTAATTTTTGGTGAAAAATCTAAGATATGGGTTTTGTCCAGAAAAAGATTCTAAAACAACCCATAACGTCAGATGCTCTGGAGTAAATTTTCAGTTGAGAAAATTAGAGCTTCGAGAACTGATGCTCTGGAGTAAATTTTCCTGAAAAATTTTGGCACATGGGTTTTCTCAAGGAAGCTATTCTGAATCAACCTAGATGATTTGTTTTGTCCAAATCTATAAAAGAATGTTTTTGATGCCTTCGCCATTGATTGCTGATGAAAATTCGCCCAACTCTGGAAAGAATTCACCTCTACTCAAGTTGGATGAATGAAATGATGGGCGCCATGCTTGCAGAAATAGAGCAAATTCGCACTATAAAAGCATGACTGCAAGATTTAAAAACCTTGACTGCGAAAAGAATTATCTGATTGGACCCCCTCCAATTACACTAACACTGACTCGGAGTCTGGATTTTAAAATAATAATAAAAATATTCATCTTGCCCTTACATGCGAATTTGAGTTCCAGCATCAAAAAGGCACCAATAATGAATTATTGAGAAGAAATGCCATTTAATGCCTTAGCATGCAAAATAAATATTTTATTTTATTTTATTCAATTGACAAACCACGCAAAGCACTTGGATGGATTCGGCAACCTTTACTGATTTCAAAAAGTCCTCATTTGACCTCATAGGGGTCCATTTGCTCAAGATATGACTTTTTTTATTCACTTCCTACTTTGTAGCTGACTACAAAGTTACAGTTGACCATTCAGCACTGATTTCCGGATGACTGAGCAAGGCTGTGACTGCACCGAGATATTCATTGCGAAGCCTGTAGAGCAAAGATGAAATGTCTCCTGGGAGCTGCAACTGCAAAATCCAACGTTTAACACCTCAAAAAAATTAGGTGCCTTTGATTAAATTGATTTTACGACACCAGACTTGGCCATTTCTCTATTCTGCCATCTAACGATTCAAACTGCTGCTGACAATGAACGGTGAACCCTGTTGACTAGATGGTGAGCTCACTACGTGACTGGAAGTATTCTGCATACAACGACTGTACTTAAGGCATCAAAAGACTACATTAGGGACCCCAAAAGCAAGGGCACCCCTGGCCTGAAAAGGCTCAAACATCATTTTGACAAAAGTACAACACTCAACCAGATGCCCTACTTTGACCTCTGATATCGAGAGCTAGGGTGGCCTGATTCATGCACCGTTTGTCTCAACGCGTAGCCAGAAGGACCTACAAGAGATGTCTTTAGAGGCGACAAAGCAAGAAAACTACTTCTAAGACCTCAAAGAGAAGGGCGCCTTTCCCAAGATGGAATATACGACCAAACTTAGCCATTTTCTGAGCTGTCTTCGTTTTTCAATATTTTGCAAAGACCTCGCACATACGAGCGTCTGCCAAATCCCTGAGGCTGACGACTGGGCTTGTTGGATAGCTGAAGTAATTGCGCACAAGTCCCGTGAAGACTTCGAAAGCAAATAACACCATCTAACAAGCCTAAAGGCTGGGCGCCCCTGGCCTACAGAGGCTACAGTGAATATTTCATGTTTCTCCACCTACTAATTTACGTGCCTGGTAGAATCTCTGCCACAATCTCTCAAAATATCGGATTGACTGGCTGAATGGTGCCTTGCAAAACTGGACTAGAGTAGCACAGATGTCAAGAAGACCTCATCTGCAATCTCATCCATCTCAGGGACCATCTTGAAGGGCGTCCTTGGGCTACAGGGGCGCAGCTTTGCCAATTAACAACTTTATGTGATGTAAAAACTCCTTGCAACCTCAACTTCTGACTTTGACTGCAGGAGCTCTGGGACTCGAATGACTGCGTTTGATAGCTCATCGGAAAGCTGGGCCAATTTGGAAGAGAATGAATGTAACTGCAAGCAAAAATAACAAAATCTAGACCTCCTTTAAGAAGGGCGCCCCTAGGCTACAGGGGCGCAAAAGCTGTAAACTAATCATCTTTTACAATCTGCAACTTCTTGAACCATCAGCTTCTAACCTCAGGAACCGGAGTTGTAGACCTCAGATAACCTCGCAGGATAGCTCGACGGATAACTAGACTAATTCTGAAGAGATTGACTGCATTTACAAACAAAAGCAACAAGATCTGGGCCTTCAAGGAGAAGGGTGCCCCTGAGCAACAAGGGTGCAGATCTTCATTTTGCTAAAAATCCTCATCAATTTTTGTCTCTGTAAACACCCTTCTAGCCACTTAAATGACCATGTAGGAGTATAATTTCATCGTGAAGTGTTTCCTCATCATCACATGTCTTGTTTTGAGTCCCAAGTTCTGATTCTGAGCTCCAGGTACTGACCATCAACTGCTTTTGACTGACACAACACTGACCAAAGTCCATGCTTGATATTGCCCAAAAACTGTATTTGACATCATTTTAGCAAAGTTTAGACTCTTTTAAGCAAAATGCCTTAATGAAGCAAAAAATTTGGTTTGGGTACAACAGGAACAAAGATAATACTCTAACTAGATAGGAACTAATTGATGATGGAAACAATACCCAACAAAGGTTGGGGTTGCCCTGATGATAAGGACCCTCCATCTACTGGTTTTATAGTTCTTGTAGTATAGTTTTCCTCATTAACATGTTATGGCATTATGACATTGTGTTCAGTTATTTCCTTTTTGGGGGTTGAGGTTGTATTGTGCAATTGTTTCCTTTTTGGGACTACATGGACTCGTCTTTTGTGTGTGTGGCTTTGGGACATGATTCAATTTTATCTAGTATTTTTTGAGGATAGACTTATGGTTTTTTTTAAGTAATATATTGTTGTACCCAAACCAAATTTTTTGCTTCATTAAGGCATTTTGCATTTTAAAGTCTAAACCTTGCTAAAATGTTGTAAAATACCGTTTTTGGGCAATGTCAAGCATGGAGTTTTTGTCAATATTTGTCAGTCAAAGTCAGTTATATTAGTGAACACGG